>PVJC01017703.1:0-32186 GCA_004026665.1 Murina feae
CACTGGTCATTCTGCTGTTTGGTCAATTTGCATATTACCCTTTAATTATATAGGATGCTAACATGAATCAATATGTTTATCATTCTCCTGAACCATTCAAACACATTAGAATGATTTCTTTTTTTATAATGACCCCTTTAATGCTTTCAGTAATGAGAGTCATTGGTCTAGGAATGGGGCACATAAGCTGATATCACTGAATATTCTAGTTCTATCTTTTTTACAAACCAATAAATTAGACATCATTAAATTATCATTATGACAGTAAAAAGTCAATATTTACTTGCATTAGCCATGTAATTATTAAAATTTTGATTACCGTTTTTTTGCACCTTAGAATTTCCATATTCAATAATATTTAGAAGATACTGTATTGAGAATTTATTTGGTTGAACTAAAAATAGTTATATTTTGACTACAATAATAAAATAATTTCCTTGGTTTATAATTCTAACTTTACAATTTATTTTCATTTAGTTGGATGGTGGATATATGGCTTCCTATTTCTATTGTAGCTATGAAGAAAATAACTGTTAGTCTAGTTTTTACTCCTTGTAGGCAATTGGTCATTTTTCTTTGACTTTAAGATCTTTTCCTTACCTTTGATGTTCTGCAGTTCAACTAGCTATCATAATCTGTAATTGAAGTTATTTTCTTTTGTATTTTATATTTTTGAAATACAGTTCACATTTATTATTATTTTGTATTAGCTTCTGGTATACAGTATAGTGGTTAGACTGTCATATCCTTTATAAAGTAATCCCCCTGATATTTCAAGTATCTACTTGGCACCATATACAGACAGTCCTTGGGTTACATCGGACTGGACATATGCCATTCCGTGGTTACGTCACCATCTCCCATTTATTTATTTAAAAAAAAGTTCTGTCATTTCAATGTATGTACAAATGTGCTCTATGTTTCTTATTATTTATTTACCACAAGTAAAGGTCGTGAATTGTTATCTTTCTTTTAAATTTCTTTTTTACTGTTTCACTTCATTACTGCTATGTATGTGCTCCACGTGAGGGACGGAGGTGCTTATGTAGATGGGTTCCGACTGACGGAGAAAATCGCATTATGTAGTGCCATAGGAATCGATCTCCCATGTAGCCCGAGGACCTACTGTATAGTTATTACAGTGTGATCAACTACACTGGAGGTCCAGTGTGCAAAATTCTTGCACTGGTAGTGTTCCTAGTGGCTTCCAGCTGCCGGGTACTCCCTCCCTTCCCCTGGCTGGCCCCAGTCCCTGGTCGAACTCCAGATCGAGGGGACAATTTGCATACTACACTTTTATTATATAGGATTCCCTTTGCTGTACTTTATATCCCTGTGACTTTTTGTAATTACCAATTGTTACTACTTAATCTCTTCACCTGTTTTACCTAACCCCTCTTCCCTCTGGCAGTCATCTGTCTGTTCTCTGTTTCTATTTTTTTGTTCATTTTGTTCCTTGGAGTACACATATAAGTGAAAACATACGGTATTTGTCTTTGTCTGATGTATTGCACTTAGCATAAGACCCTCTGGGTCTAAGTGAAATAAGGTCCATCTATGTTGTCACAAATGGCAAAATTTCATTCTTTTTTATGACCAAGGTTGTTTTCTGATTATTATATTTCTAGTTTAAGAAATCAATCTTTTTCAGCCATGCTTGTCTAGTTATGAGCTGATACATTGTACACCTTTTGATTTTGTTGGCATATCACACACATTTATGTAAGTGAACTCTGTAGCACGTTCACAATAACGGACATGAAATCTCCTGTGCGTGATTGGGCAATTGGTTGTTGAAAGGGTTGAAGAGAATAAAACGGGGCAGAGGAACCTTATTGTGCTTAGCAGATAGCTTGCAGAAAGCCTGCAGCTCGAGCTCCACATAGCCAATGGGCATCCGGCACCAGGAGGACCAAGGAGACCGACCCACCAGTCAAGCCCTGTGGGTCCGGAGAGACTGCCTTCAGCCAGCAGAAGCTGATAAAAGCCTGCCTCCCCCTTCAGTCAGTGCTGACTCCTTTTTTGGACTCAGCCTGCCGGCACCAGGTGCTTGGAATAAAAGTTCTTTTAATATATTATGACCTCATGTCATAGGTGCGCGACTCTGGTCCACTCAGAACCTTTCAGTTATTTCTCTGGACTCAGTCTGGTTGCTTTTCCCATGTGTTTTTTGTTTGCCTGTTTGACTGTGAACTTACCTTCCGTAAATTTCTATCTGTGGGGTTCTTTAAAGCCTGAACATGAAAGAACCCTACTGAGGATTTGCCTCTGTTTGGGAGGTGAAGGCATTTTAAACTAAATTTTTGGCCGGACAGTTTAGGACACAGGGGAAATATAAATTCCAGAGAATCTAGTTCAAGGTGGTAATATAGAACTTGAACTCACCTCCTTTCATGGAAACAATGAGTCTACAAGTACATGTGGAACAATTTCTCCTTAAAAAACAAAACAAAAACAGCCCTAGCCGGTTTGGCTCAGTGGATAGAGCATCGACCTGTGGACTAAAGGGTCCCAGGTTCAATTCTGGTCAAGGGCACATGCCCAGGTTTTGAGCTCGATTCCCCAGTAGGGGGTGTGCAGGAGACAGCCAAACAATGATTCTCTCTCACCATTGATGTTTCTATCTCTCTCTCCCTCTTCCTTCCTCTTTGAAATTAATAAAAATGTATTTTAAAAAACCAACACAAAAAACAAAACAAGACAAAAAAACCCAACAACACCTAAAACCTGGCTAAGTGCCAACTACACATAACAAAAGTGAGAAGAAAACCACACTGAAGCAGATTAGAGAGACCCAGACAGGGTCTTGCCATGAACCTCATCCCCAGAGTGCTTCCCCCAACTCGGAGAGAACTCAAAACCCAGGGCTTCTCCAGGAAGAGCAAAGGGTTCACACTCCACTTGGACATTCCAATTAATTTTTTTTTTTATTAGAGAGAGAGAAAGAGAGAGAGATTGATGTGAGAGAGAAACTATGATTGATTGCCTCCTGTATGTTCCCAACCCGGGATCCATCTGCAACCTAGGAATGTATCCTGACTGCAATTGAATGGGAAACCCTTTTGCTGTATGGGAGACGCTCCAACCAACCGAGCCACCAGCTGGGGCAGACATTTCAACTTTTAAGACACGTGAGAGAGGAGCCCCCAAAACATCTAAGGTTGAAAACCGAAGGGGCAGGCTGCAAAGACCCACAACACGGGAACATATGGGAAACTGCTCTTCAAGGCACCCCTGGGCCCCGCTCAGAGGCAACTACCTCACCCACGCGCCTGCTTGTATTAAACAGCCGGCCTGAGGGACAGGCATCTAACTCCCACACATAGCGAGGAGCCCGCTGAAACAGTCTCTGGAACTGACTGGCAGGAGGCATGTCTGCACTCCCCCTGTGCCTGGCTCCAGGAAGGGAGCTTTTACAGGCATCTGCCTTGATTTTTAGGGAGGCCGCACCGGAACAGATGTGTCCCATTGAACCGTACTGATAGCTAGTGGTATTAGCAGAAAGAAGCCCATCCCGCTGTTTCACACCTCGATTTTTACGAGTGCTGCCAGGGGACACCTCGCCATTCCCTGGCTCTGGTTGCCAGAGTCTGGGACATAATCCTGGGTTTACTCTCCCTGAACACTGCTCCCCAGGATGTAGTAACTTAAAGTAAATGTGCAATGTTATCTGTTCAGTGGATACCTGGTTATCAGAATGATTTATTGAAATTCCTGAAAGACAAGTTGCCTCGGTACTAGCAATGATCAGAATCGGCAGCCCCAAAGAGCTGAGTGCCAAGGGGAGTGTAAAAGACACATCAGGAATGTAGAGGAACGGTCCACTCCAACTCCGCTTTTGATGGCTAAGGCATCCCGTGATAGGGCAGAAATGCCTTGAAAATACATTCAAAATGTTAGAGTTGGCACATAAAAAGATATGAGCTGGGAGAGGCTGGAAGAGGCAGCTGGGGTTTGGAGGAAGCAAGTGTGAAACGTGACTAACTGAGAATAGACAACGCAGTTGGCAGCCCCCTGTGTGAGCAGAAAAGATTCAGAGTCCTCCAGGATGTGGTCTAATCGGCAGCATAACACCTAGGTGAAGGAGCCGTGTAGCTTAAAGATACATTTTTTTTAAGACATAAGGAGAGGGTGACGAGTTCCTTGCCTGGGGGCATTCCAGCCAAGGAGTATAAAACCTCTAAATGCCTAAATACCTGGCACTCGGTTGTCTCAGCCAGCTGAGTTGCCCACTCATGCCTTATCTGAGTATATTTCTTTCCTACAAATAAATCCTGCCCTGCATTGGCTGTACTTTTTGTCTCTTGTTTGAATTTGTTCCTACAAGCAAATATGAAATATTTGAGACAAGAACTGGAGGTGCAGAGTATGTTCTCTGGCCCGAGGTCACCTCTGGTTGAAGACCCCCTGGGCCACCGCTGACAGAGATGCTGCAAGACCTTTTGATGCAACTGCTGACTGGGTAGGTGCTGTATTTCCATTTTGTGGCCTTTGAAGCTAATACAACTGTTTTTATGCTAAGTGAAATAAGCCAGTCAGAGAAAGACAAGTATCACATGATCTCACTCATATGTGGAATCTAATGAACAAAATAAACTGATGAACTAAATGGACCCAGAGACATAGAAACATGGAACAGACTGTCAAATCTAAGAGGAAAGGTGGGAATGGAAGAGACTAACTGGAAGACGTTATATGCATATATGTGTAATCTAAGCATGTCAAACTCACGGCCCATGGGCCGCATGTAGCCCGCAATGAATATTTTTGTGGCCCAGCCAATATAACGGTATGTAAGAAACGTTTTAATAAAAATTTCATAACTTAATCTTTATAATATCCTGCTATACATAATTATTAATAATGAACCACAGTGTTGGCTAATGACTGATTCTTAATTTATCTTAAGAATTATTCTTAAATGTAGCATTCATTTCCCTTATGTGTCTTACTACACAGGTGCACCATTTCTCTCCACTAACACAAGCAGTGAATATTTTAGCAGCTGATTGCCATGCCATTAGTCTTGGACTGACTTGTTTGGTGTGCACAACAGGAAATATTTTGCTTTCAGAGAACAAGAAAAATAAGTTTATTTGCATTACACTTATTAATTTGTGCAATTATTCAGTGTCTGGTAAGCTACTGTTCAATAAAAAATATTAATTTTTATTAAAATCTATTATTTTATGTTAACAATTACTTATTTATTTCAGCTCCTTGTATTGAGCATGTCTCTATCGAAATAAACCAACGTTTCTATGAAAATTGAAGCCTTTGTTTTTATGTGGCCCACATAAAGTAAAACCTTGTTTATTTGGCCTGTGTTAGCCTTTGAGTTTGACATGCTTGGTGTCACTCTTGGACATAGACAATGGGGTGGTGAAGGCCTGGGATAGGTGGGTGGGTGCTAAAAGGGGTCAGTGGGGAAAAAAGTGAACATCTGTAATAGTTTCAACAATAAAAGATAAATTAAGAATCAGCTAATAAAAACAGTATTAGATTCATAATGAGTGTATTTACATCATTTACAAACCTAAGACAAAATTACATTGAGTCAATGGTCACGGAGCAATAGCTAGCAATCAGAGACAAATGTATTAAAACAATGGAATCCGTTTGCTTTACTGTATTTTTGTTTATTTGCTTTCTGTTAATCCTCATCCAAGGATATTTTTCCACTGATGTTTTTTAGAGAGGGTGGAAAGGAGTGGGAGAGACACAGAGAGAAAAACATAGATGTGTTAGAGACACATGAATTAGTTACCTCTCACACGCACCCTGACCAAGGCCTTGGATTGATCCTGCAGCCCAGATCCTGCAGCCCTTGACTCAAGTCAAACCCAGGACCCGAGAGAGTGTCACTATCCACTGAACCAAACACTTTTAAGTGTTGATAAGGACTTGAGAGTGGTTAACCTTTCATACTGATGGTAAGCATTTTCAAGAGAAATATCTAATACTAGTGAAACAGTGCACGAAATTCATGCACATTAAAAGGGGATTAATTAGAGGAAATATTTTAATATTGCTATTTGCCCTTTCTCTATAATAGAAGTGTCAGAGATTAAAGACAATTAGTAAAACGTATATGAAAATCTTCCTCCTGTCAGAGTCTGGGGTGCACCATGGAACCCAGACTCAAGTCTTCAACCACCCTCATGCACCTCAAAATTGCTCAAGACTCAAACCTGGATGGCCCCCCTCCATTGGGCTAGATCCAGACCTGGCCAGTCCCACCCTATCAAGCCCTGCCAGGTGGGGGGGATGCAGCCTCAGGTCCCCTGGGTGCCAGGCAGGGGGGCATGGCCTGAGGTCCCCCAAAAAGCCCTGCTGGGCAGAGGAAGTGGCCTGTGATCCCCCAGCCTGGCGCCGGGACAGGGGGCACAGCCTGAGGTCCCCTGGCCTGGTGCTGGGGTGGGACGCACAGCTTCAGGTCCCCTGGCCTGGAGCCAGGGTGGGGGCCATGGCCTGAGGTCCCCTGGCCTGGCACCAGGGAAGAGGGTGCAGCCTGAGTTCCTCTGGCCTGGTGCCAGGGCAAGGGGAGCAGCCTGAAGTCTCCTGTCAAGCCCTGTAGGTGGAAGGCACGACCTGAGGTCCCCTGTCAAGCCCCATGCAGGAGGTGGGTGGGCGTGCAGCCTCAGGTCCCTGCTGATTGCTCCTTAAGGCTCATTATGGGAACCTAGCCTCAGCTGTGGGTGCAAATTGACCAGAGTGATGGTAAATTTGCATATTCCCTCTTTATTATATAGGATAGTTAAACACCACAAAATTCTACTTTCAGACATACATTTGATAACAGTAGTTTTCAATCTTCACCTTACAATGGACATCTTGTCAGTTATAAATAGATACATACACAAAGAATCTGCCACTTAGAGATGAATCTGGGGGCCAGTCAAGGCAGTGAATATATGTATACACACACATACACATACACTCACACACACACATTCTTTAGGTTATTCTTATGGCTATAGTTGAAAAAAAAACTTCTCTATAATGATTGCCCAACTTCTATATAACAAGTGTCCAAGGAGAAATTTATAAGTACACTAAATAATGTTTTTAAAGACCCTGAAATGAAAACAACCCATTAGTAATTAAAGGGGAAAAATTATTATATTCAAAACATAAAACACCTACAGCAGCCAAATTAATAAACTAATCTATTGGTGTCAGTACCAGTATGGATGAATCTCAAAATAGGATAGAAGATTTAAGGAAAGCTTTTTAAAAGTATAAATTTATGTGTGAAAAATTTAAATACACACAATTATTTTGTTACCAAACTCAAGATGTGGTTGTCACAATATAGTTTTATTTACTTGCAGTGAGCAAAGGACACAAGGGATTCACACCCACAATTCTGTGTCTCTGAAAGGAAACTTAGCCATTGTTTATATACACTGTTTGGTCAATTACATGATAATTTGTTCTTTGCAGGTGGCCACACTTATCAGGTGGAGTTCCTGTCAAGATTACCCTGCTTACAGCTGGCCTGCAAAAGAGTGTTACATTTTAACATATAGCAAGAATAGCATTCTGTAAAAACTGCTCAGATCTTGAGACCCCTGTTGTATCTATAAATATCTTCTATGACTACAATAGAGAATAAAATAAAATCACAGAATATTGCATATATGGCAAATCCCTGATGGTGATCAATTCAAAGATAGTAGGAAGAAGAATGTGTGAAAAGATAAACTTTGGAAATTCAACCTTATCTATATTGTTTTATGCTTTAAAAAGAGTTATAATGTAAATATGAAAGATACATTGATATTCACTATTTATAATACATGGGTCCTTGAGGGTGGGCGAGGCTATATTTCAAAGAATAGAGATAGGGAACATTGTCACTTTTTAGTGAAAAAACCTGGCAATCACTGTATGATCCAAGTGAGGAAAGGTTAATATCACCAATCACATTATGTTGACATCATGTAATCTCATATAAGGAAAGGAGAAGGGCACTTCAACTCAGTTGATAAATTTTTGGAAAAAAAATATCAGAGTGTAATCATGAGAAAAATATCACAAAGGCTGGATTAGAGGATATTCTACAGAATATCTGGCCATGACTCTTCAAAGCTACAGTGGGTCATGCAAAATAAGGAAAGGACCCAGTAAATAACTGGAGGTGTGCTGTTCCCATCATCTTCAGTGGGGCCTGGTTGAGTGGATGCAGCAGTCAGCTGTGATCAGTGGTGCCCCTAAGGTAAGGTGACCAGATGTCCCGCTTTTGGCGAGACAGTCCCAATTTTTAACAATTTGTCCCACATCCTGAGGCATTTTAAAAAAAGTCCCCATTTTTGGAAAGAGACATATGTACTACTCTTTGTAACATTTTAAGTAATCTAATCTAATAAAAGAGTAATATGCAAATTAATCATCACTCTGAGACACATAATCCATGCCCACCAGCCAATCAGAGTGGCTGTGTGCAAAGTAACCCAACCAAGATGGAGGCTGGCAGCAACAGAGCTAGAGCAAACAGGAGGCTTCCGTTTCAATTGCCTGCCTAGGCCGCCTGGGCCTCTGCTCAAGGCAACAGTGTTTTAATTATAGAAGCCACAGAGCTGAAGCAAACAGGAGGCTTCATTGACTGCCTAGGCCTCTGCTCAAGGCAACAACGTTTGAATTATAGAAGATTAATAAAGGCCAGAAACCTGATTCCAGTCAGCCTAGCTGGGACCTTGGGTCAATGGGAGCTCTGGGCAGCCTGAAAACGGCCCTCAGCCCCTCATCCAGGCTGGCCAGGCAAGCCAGCAGGTTGACATCCACCAAGGGGTCACAGACTGTGAGAGTGCACAGGCCGGGCTGAGGGACTCCCCCCTCCACTCCCCGAGTGCACAAATTTTTGTGACTGGGCCCCTAGTAATAATAATAATAATAAAACAAGAACCCCCCTGTTCAATGGTGTCCTGCTTTACCAATGTTAAAATCTGGTCACTTTACCCTAGGGGGCAGCTTCAGCTGGTGTCTTCCCAGCCAATGCACCAAATGTTACAACAAAGTAACTAAGAGAGGGGGATACAGACCATCAAGCACTCGAGAGATGCAGAAATTCACCTTTATTCCAAAGCAATGCTACTGGCTCAGGGGAATCAGTTCCCAAAAGCTGAGGGCCTCTATCTTGCTGAACCCAGTCTTACATAGCACCAGATTCTGCTTCTTGCTTCTGGGTCTCTGTGTGGGTTTTTCCAAAAACTATTTTGCTGAAAAGTAGGTTATAACAGACTCCTGGCTGACACCAGCAGCTAACACCTGGGTACTTGGTTTCGGTTCAAAGCCTCTGCAACTTACTGTAACAGAATGTGGATCTGCATGGTATAGCAAGTGGGGGGTGGGCTGATTATAGGTAAGCAAACATCCTGTTACTGCTGGGGTTGGGTTAGGCTGTCCTTACACTTCAATAAACTGTAGAAAGCCTGGACAACAGAAAGCCGAGCACATACCTGATTGTTTTCAGTGTAGAGCAATAGTCAAACTATTTTTCCTTTTAGGTTTAATATTGCTATTTACAAGTTAATGATATTTTTTTGGAACCCCCCGAACTGTTCAAATTATCCAAATTGCTATATCTAAATGTTGATCTAATCAATATAAATATAAAAAGTCTGCCCTGATGTTCGAGTACAGAAGCTTATGTATCACCCTCTGTCCCTGAGGCAAATAAATTAGTTTGTGTAGAATTGGTATACATTCACTACAGTTTGGAAAATTGATATTACTGACCTCTTCCTTTCCTTAGATTTCAGCTCTGTTGTCCCACAAGAGGTATCTTTGTAAATCTCTCCATAAAGGACAAAAAATTAAAGTGTTATACTAATTAAAGTTACTATTTTGTTGCCCTAGCTGGTTTGGCTCAGTGGAGAGAGCGTCAGCTTGCAGACTGAAAGGTCTGGATTCAATGCCAGTCAAGGGCTCATGCCCAGGTTGCAGGCTTGACCTTCAGTAGGAGGCATGCAGGAGGCAGCTGATCAATGATTCTCTCTCATCATTGATGTTTCTATCTCTCTTCCTTCTTCTCTGGAATCAATTAAAAAAAATTTTTTTAAAAAAAATACTATTTGTTTAAGCATAACAGCCTAGCAATTTCTTTCAAAACCTTTGACAAATGTGTTAATATCAGGTAAATAATTTATCATTCAGTTGGTATTTAGAAACAAACACTATACTTTTTATGTCAGAAGATTTGATTCTTGTGTATGGGTTTGCTCCAAAGACCTTAAACAACCTTACCCTTTTGTTGAAATCATGAAAAAATTTTTGTGGTTTGATCTATCTTAAAAGTTCTGGCAGTGAAAAGTCTTTGAAGTTATTGGGAAGTATTGATTTCAATACAATTTTATCATTTACCTCTTACATGTATGTACAAAGCATATAAGTATACAATTCCCCAGTCACCACATGAATTCTATTATTCACATCTAGTTTTGATAGTAGTTGTCAGAGTACTTAGTAATTCTTCCTCTTGAAAGCATAGAAATCACTCTGCTCTGACTTTTTATCTCTTTAAATCCAACCTGCTAACCAAGTCCTGTTTCCATTCTTTCATTTTTCTTTCTTCATCTACCACAATCTGCTTTTTAATCTCTTGATGCTTTCTCAACCCATCCTGTATACCATGTGTTAACCTGAAAGTAAAAGGCAGCCCTAGCCAGTTTGGCTCAGTGGATAGAGCATCAGCCTGTGGACTGGAGGATCCAGGATTTGATTCTGGTGAAGGTCACATGCCCAGGTTGTGAGCAGGTTCCCAGTAAGGGGCATGCAGGAGGCAGCAGGTCAATGATTCTCTCTCATCACTGTTTCTATCTCTCTGTCCCATTCCCTTCCTTTCTGAAATAAATAAAAATATTTTCAGAAATAATAAAAATAAATAAATAAAAGTAAAAGGCAAAAGCGAGAGTTTTGAAATTCAAAAGATTAGCAATTCAGAAAGCACTGATTTGGATTAGCCAAAGAATATATATTCATAACCCATAGACACAGACAACAGAGTGGCAATGGTCAGATGAAAGGGGGGTGCAGGGGCTGGGTGGAGGTGGGCAAACGGGGGGAATGAGGGCATCTGTAATAGCCTTGACAATAAAATTAAAATTTAAACAATAATGTATTTCAACTCTAATTGAAAAATTTAAAAAAAATGTTAAAAAAAGAAAGCAATGATTCAGGGATACTCATATGATGTTTTGATTAGGAAGTAAGGATATAGGGTATTTATGAGAATGGGATGGAGAATAATTACATAGAGAGAAGAAAGGGATTTTTATGGGTATATTAAGGAAGACATTGCTATAGATGTAGATAAACTACAATAGTGATGCTAAGTCTAATGAATGTCTAATTTTCAGATGATAGTCATCATGTCTCCTTTTGTTAGCTCTGCAAACAGTTGTTTGAAATATAATGCTGCTTTATGCTCCAAGTTATTAGGAGGTTGTAACATTCCAAAGGTTTGAGGAATAAGACAGCAAGGCAGTTCCTCTGGCATGACAGGTCCAACTCCATTTTGAAGTGGCTCCATACATTTGCCACTAATTTCCCTAAGAAGTATTAAGAATTTTATTATAAACTAGAGGCCTGGTGCATGAAATTCATGCATGCGTGTGGTCCCTAGGCCTGGTCAGAAATTGAAGAGAGCATCTGGCATGGAAGGGCAGGTCCCAGCTGACTTCTGCGCCCTGGGAAGCACATGGGCCCCTGGGCCTCTGTGCGCCCTCCTCCACTCGTGTCATGGTGCCCAAGTCCCCACATAGAGTTGCAGTGAGCACAGCTAGACACCACTTCTAGCTGGTTTTTGTTTTCTTGGGATATATCCCAAGAAAACAAAAACACCAATTAGAAAAGATATATGCACTCATATGTCCACAGCAGCACAATTTACCATAGCTAAAAATTGAAACAACCTAAGTACCCATCAGCAGATGAGTGGGTTAGAAAACTATGGTACATCTACACAACGGAATACTACGCTGCTGTAAAAAAGAAGGAATTCTTACCATTTGCAACAGCATGGATGGAACTAGAGAGCATTATGCTAAGTGAAATAAGCCAGTCAGAGAAAGATAATATCACATGATCTCACGCATTTGTGGAATATAATGAACAACATAAACTGATAAACAACATAAACAACAGAACCAGAGACATGGAAGCATCAAACAGACTGTACAACCTATGATGGAAGTCAGGGGATGTGGGGGTAAGAGATCAACCAAAGGACTTGTATGCATGCATATGAGCAAAACCAATCAACACAGGCAATAGGCGGGATGGGGGCTTGTGCTTGGAAGAAGGGGTGGAGAGGGAGAGAGAAGTCAGTTGGGGGAAAAAGGAGAATCATGTAATACTTAAACAATAAAGAATTAGAAAAATTAAAAATAATAAAAATAAAAAAATAAAAAAGGTTTATTAGCCATCAACTATGGAGTTTGGTTTTGTTATTGGACTAAAGGAATCTGTTTCCCTATGCTATCAAAGCCCAATAAAACATGGTCAGAAGTTTGCAGCCACGACAGTAAGGGTTAGTTTTTAGAAAATGACCTAACCTGGAAACGGATGAGCTAATTCTCAAAGACGTGGCTTCCCTGTGGCTTCCAGGGGATGGGTTAATATAGGGGAAAATCATTAATGCTGGTGATTAAGGGAATTAGAGTGGTGGTCAGGGCTTTGGTGTCTTCTGATTGCTTGCCTCTAGGGTAGGGAGTAGTTGTTCAGTGTATCTGGCCCTGAAGTCAGTCTTGGTGTCACTTCATCTGATTTCATCACTTTTCTGGGCCAAGAGTTGACACAAAACTGAGGTTTAGATCTTATCTCTAGTTTGACCTAAACTCTGTCTTTGTTGTGAACAGACCCGCAGCTTTGTCCCAAGATTATTTGATGATGGTCAGAACCTTGTTATCTTGAGGTTTTAATGCTTTTAGGAGTAGTGACAAGGGAGAGGAGGCAAGTGAGTCAGGGTGCTATAGAAAGCCAGTTTGTATCACAATGAAAGAAAGGAGAAAATGCCATATTAAAGAAATTTCTACATGATCACAAATGTTGTTAAGAAAAATATTAATATTGTCTATGAGAGTTGCTTACCTCTTTATGCAGTAAATTCTTTTTGCCAAATGTAAAATGCAAATGCATATCTAATCTAATAAAAGAGTAATATGCAAATTAACCATCACTCCAAGACACCTAATCCACGCCCACCAGCCAAGCCATGCCCACCAATCAGAGTGGCTGTATGCAAATTAACCCAGCCAAGATGGAAACCAGCAGCCACAGAGCTAGAGAAAAGAGGAAGCTTCCATTGCACCAGTGATAGAGTTGAAACTGCCTGCCTAGGCTGTCCAGGCCTCTGCTCAAGGCAACAATGTTTCAATTATAGAAGATAAATAAAGTCCAGAAACCTGATTCCAGCCAGCCTCGCTGGGACATTGGGTCAATGGGAGCTGTGGGCAGCCTGAAAACAGCCCTCAGCCCCTCACCCAGGCTGGCCACACCCCCATGGGGTGAGGGTCCCCACTGGGGGGCTTGGCCAGCCTACAAACAGCCATCAGCCCCTCACCCAGGCTGGCCAGGCACATCAGCAGGTGGACATCCCCCGAGGGGGTCCCAGACTGCGAGAGGGCACCGGCTGGACTGAAGGACCCCCCCCAAGTGCACAAATTTTTGTGCACTGGGTACCTAGTAATTTAAATAAAGTTCACTAAATGTTATACATGGATGACTGTGGTATATGCATTTCTTCATATTGTACAGAGGAATAGGCTTCATAGATGATCACTGTTATCCTTACAGATGAGTTTGGGTTCTTGTCTCATGATATAAAAGAATTTAGACCTGGGACACTGATAAAAGCAAAGGTACATTTATTGAGGCTCTTCAGAGGGTGAGAACATAGGAGGGTCTCAAGTTTAGTGCGCCAAATGTGGCACCTAGGGGGTTTTTATTGCTTGGGAACACAAAATTTGGTGGTGTTAACCAATCAGAGTGTAGGTTAGCAGGCTTTTTCCTTTTATGGAAACTTATATCTGGCTATATGTCAGCGAAGCACTTGTTCTGAGATTGTGCAGCACATGCTATGAGATACAGGAAGGGACTTTCCCAACCAGGTATTGAGCTTTTCTCTGTAGTTTGTGACTTCAGATCTGGAAACAAACTTCAAAGCAGTCAGATTACCGTAGTTCCTGGACCATTGCTTTATATCTACTTATTGATAACTGTCATTGTTCTGCAGGGCTAGACTCAGTAGAGCAATTTTGGGGAACATTTTATTCTACCTGTTTCAATATTTGTTTAAGCAAGCAACTGCTTTATTGTCTATTGAAATATAATTTGGAAAGAACATTACATTTTAATAGAATAATAGGTAATTTGATTTTTGCACTTCATGACCATAAGTAAATAGGCAAAGTTATACCTCAGTTATTATTATTTTTTGTTTGTTTTGTTTTGAGAAAGAGAAAAGGTATACATAAATTGAATTTTAAATGATACGAGCAATTTTCTAAAGCATATACTATATCATTGACATGAAGAGAAGGGACAGTAACTGGATACTTTTATATTTATACATCAATCAAATCCACTGGGAAATTACTCAAATTTGTGTCATTTTGTAAAAGTGTAGTTTAAATACTTGCTTGGCAGAGTACTCAATAGAATTGACCTAATAATTTTGTTTCACATAATAAATTTGCTTTACTTTTCATCACCTTTTTGTTAAAATCTTGAACCGACTTTAATTCACCACAGATTTTAGAGGAAAATATAAACCTTTGGAAATAAGATTCTTTATTCATTTAATTTGAATAGGTATACAAGTGAGTTCTCACTTTATAAATACTCTTTGTATTAAATGAAAAAGACATAATTTTGAAGACAGGAACAGCTAATACAGAAATATTAATAAAAGAGAACCTTGCACATAACCATGAGAATAATGTGAAAGGAAAGTAAAATATGAAAAGGAAAATAAATTAACTTAATTGTCTGCATCTGAGGTCTACAAAAAACAGAAAAGATAAAAAAAATGACCGCAGCCCTAATCGGTTTGGCTCAGTGGATAGAGCATCAGCCTGTGGACTGAAAGATGCCAGGTTCAATTCCAGTCAAGGGCATGTACCTTGGTTGCGGGCACATCCCCAATAGGAGGCATGCAGGAGGCACCTAATCGATGTTTCTCTGTCATCGATTTTTCTAGATCTCTATCCATCTCCCTTCCTCTCTGTAAAATATCAAATATATATATATATATATATATATATATATATATATATATTTTTTTTTTTTTTAAATGACCTCAGTAATATGAAATGGAGAGTAGGACACTGACTTTGTCACTCGCATTTCTAAATTACTTGGTATGAAGGAAAATAAGGTTTACTAGTGAGTATAATAAAAAGACTAATGATATTGTTCTCAACTTTTGTTGAGTGTACCACATGCCTACTACATTAGCAGTTTCGGATTTTTTTAGTATCTAAGAAAAAGAAAGATTTTAAGGAAAATAAAACATGCAAAACTACAAACATACAAAAAGTTGGAAAAATGTCCAACATTTTGACAGTCTTATGCTTATTAAAATAATAATTCTTAATGTATTTAGATTTTCTTATTTCCAAGTATAGTTCATTCTTCTTCATATCTAGCCTATGTAACTTAGTGTAATAAAATGCAAATATTGAATAAGAAATTCAAAGTAGATTTCTTTATTCTCTCAAAGGAATTGAGCACTAAAATCTCCCCCAAAAATTATATATAGAAAAACCTGTTTCTATGAAGTAAATAATGTGATTATAAAATTTCTCTCTGACCTCATCTTTTACTACTTCCCCATCTATTCATTCCATTCTTTCAAACAAACTTCTTAGCTATTTTTTCAAATATTCCAGACATTTGTATTGGCTCTTCCTTATGACAGAATATTGCATGTCTAATTTTATCATCTACTTCCAATTTTGCTCTAATATTCCCCCTCAATAGGATCTACTCTGATTTGCATATTTAAAATGTCAATTTCTTGCCCTGGCCTGTTTGGCTCTGTGGTTAAAGCGTCGGCCTGTGGACTGAAGGGTCCCAGATTTGATTCTGCTCAGGAGCATGTGCCTTGGGTTGCGGGCACATCTCCAGTGGCGGGGGGGGGGGGGGGGACGTGCAAGAGGCAGTTGATCAATGTTTCTCTCTCATCGATGTTTATAACTCTCTATCCCTCTCCCTTCCTCTCTGTAAAAATCAATATGTTTAAAATGTCAACTTCTTCCACATTTTAAATTTTCCCATGCTGATTTATTTTCTTTATCTGTACAGTACTATTCACATTTTAAGTTACCATGTGATTTTTTTATTATATTTATTGTTAATTGTCTCTCTCTAACTAATCTATACTAATAAAAGCTTGTGCCTTCATGCCCTCACACGATACCCTCATGTCATCACAAGATGGCCACCCCTACCTCATCACAAGATGGCAGCCCCCTGTCATCACAAGATGGCCATCACAGAATGGCTGCCACAAGATGGTTGGCAGTTGGGAGGACCAGGCCTTCAGGGGAGGGAAGTTGGGGATGACCAGGCCGGCAGGAGAGGTCAGATGGGGGCGATTGGGCTGGCAGGGGAGCAGTTAGGGGCAATCAGGCAGGCAGGCAGGCAGGTGAGTGGTTAGGAGCCAGCATTCCTAGATTGTGAGAGGGATTAGATACAGGGTGGATACAATAAATTTCCCTGAAGGGGGAGTGTTATGGATTGACTGTATCTCCTCCAAAATTAATAGGTTGAAACCTTGATGCCTAATGTCACTGCTTTTGGAGACGGGGCCCTTAATGAGGTAAATAAAGTTACATGAGGTCATAAGGGTGTGTCCCAATTCAATATGACAACTGTTTTCCTAGGAAGCAAATGCACATGGAAAAGGTACTCTGAGGATACAGTAAGAAGGATGTCATCTACAAAGAAAGAAGAGAGGTTTCTGGAGAAACAAAACTTCTGGCACCTTGATCTTGAACTTCTAGAACCAAGAGAAAGTTAATTTATATTGTTTAACTCACCCAGTCTGGAGTATCCTGTTATGGAAGCCCTAGAAGACTAATACAGGGAGTATGAAAGGGTTATATTATCCAACATTTATTCTATATAAACAGTTATAATGTTCACACCCTTATTATTGAAGTCTGTACTCTTGTCAGTTATTTAGAAACTACAGGCCTGGTACACAAAAAATTGTGCACTTGGGGATGTCCCTCAGCCTGGCCTGTGCCCTCTTGCAGTCTAGGATCACTCGGGGGATGTCCACCTGCTGGTTTGGGTCCACTCCCCCAGGGGATTGGGCCAAAGCTAGCAGACAGACATTCCTCTGGCAGCTCGGGAGCCTTTGGGGGATGTCCACTTGTCAGTGGGGAGCAGGCCTAAGCTGCAGTCAGACATCCTTAGTGCTGCTGAGGAGGCAGGAGAGGCTCCCATCACCACCATTGTACTGGCAGCTGGCAGCCTCGCTTGTGGCTGAGGAGAGCTCCTCTGTGGGAGTGCACTGACCACCAGAGGCAGCTCCTGCATTGAGCATCTGCCCCCTGGTGGTGAGTGTGTGTCATAGTGACCAGTCATTCCCAGTGGTTCTGCTGTTAGCATCCATTTGCATATTACCCTTTTATTATATAGGATAGAGGCCTGGTGCATGGGTGGGGCCAGCTAGTTTGTCCAGAAGGGTTCTTGGATCAGAGTGGGGGTGCCGCAGGGGTGCCTGGCCAGCCTGGGTGAGGGGCTGAGCGCCGTTTTCAGACTGGACACATCCCCTTCAGGGACTCTCACCCCGTAAGGGTGTGGCCAACCTGGGTGAGGGGCTGATGGCTATTTGCAGGCTGGTCACGGCCCCCAGCAACACAAGCTCCCAGCAAGGCTGGCTAGAAGCAGGTATCTGAAATTTATTTATATTTTAAATTGAAACTTGTTGCCTTGAGTGGAGGCCACAGCTGGCCAAGGCAGGCAGGAAGCTTAGCTTCCTCCATTGCCGGGGCAACCAAGCCTCCTGTTTGTTCTAATCCGTGGCTGCTGGCTACCATCTTTGTTGGGTTAATTTGCATATAGTTGCTCTGATTGGCTGGTGGGCATGGCTTGGGATGTAGCAGAGTGACACAATTAGCATATTACTCTTTTATTAGATTAGATTGGAAGGACTTTTCACACTGACGAGGAAATCCATATGTTTCTGTCTCAAGAAACTTTGAATAAATGAATAAATTAATTATCTGCCTTCCTGTGTTAGATACTTTCTGATATTGAATGGTCTAGAATAATGAGTAATGGATTAAGATATATTACTGAAGTGTCTGATTATAATTCTAATGACTAGCTATTTGAATTTTAAATATTTAGAGTACTCCCTGTGTACAGAATAGCATCATTCTATATAAAGTTATTTTTCACAAAAAAAGATATAACAGAAAATTTGTGCATTCACAAGCTTTTCTCCCTTTTGAACACACACAAGCATACACACCAAATTTATGTGCCATCACTGACAGTAATGATTTGTACAGTGGAGCAATGATGTAATACTGACATTCTGTGGAACATGGAAAATTAACACCAAAGAAAACTGTGCTAGCCCATCAGAAATTTGGACAACACCCAGAATGTTTTCATGTGGAGATTTTACTAGTAATATTTATTGGGTAACTATTTACCCATGTTTGTATATTTATTTTAATACTAGAGGCCCGGTGCACAAAATTTGTGCATGGGGGAGGAGGTTTCCCTCAGCCCAGCCTGCACCCTCTCCAATCCAGGACCCCTCAGGGCAGGGGTGTTGGGATTGGGCCTAAACAGGAAGTCAGACATCCCTCTCACAATCCTGGACCACTGCCTCCTAACTACTCACCTGTCTACCTGCCTGGTCACCCCTAACTGCCCCCTAGCCAGCTTTATCACCCCTAGCTGCCTCTGCCTGCTGGCCTGATTTTCCCCAACTGCCCCCCCCCCCTGCTGGCCTTGTTGCCTCTAAGTGCCCCCCCCCAGCCTGGTTGCCCCGCGCAACCTGTACAGTCATCTGTTTGGTTGTGATGGTCACTTAGGTTTTTATACAGATAGATGGAAAATATTATAGCAAATTTATTGGCCAGATAAAATAATCTGATGGAAGGTATCTACAATGAAGGAAATAAAAGGAATAATTGAAGGCAAAGTAGACTAATAGTCAATAAAATATATTGGATAATCCTATATAATAAAAGGATAATATGCAAATAGGCTAAATGACAGAACAACCAAACAACCAATCAAAGTGTAATATGTTAATGATATGCTAATGTTGTTCAGCTGTTTGCTATAATGTGCACTGACCACCAGAGGGCAGACAGTCATCTGGCCAACCAGTCACTATGATGTACATTGACCCAGGGGCAGATGCTCAGACTGGTAGGTTAGCTTTGTGCTGGGGTCTGGCCAATTGGGACTGAGCAAGATGGGCTGCACACACCCTGGAGCCCTCCTGTGGTCCCTCCTCAGCCTGATGGTGCACCAGGGGGGCCCCTCAGACTGACCTGCACCCTCTCGCAATCCAGGACCCCTTGGGGGATGTTGGAGAGCCAGCTTCAGCCTGATCCCACAGGCCACTCTCTTTGGAAGGGTGCCAGATGCAGGGCTCATGGCTGACAAGTGCTGCTGCAACAGTGTGAGCCTCTCCTGATTGGGAATGATTGAGTGCAAGCCTGAGGCAGGCACAGTGGGACAGGGATGAGCGGGAAGGGCACGCAGGAGCTGCAGGCAGCGGACCGCGGGTTTCCGCCCAATCCCTACAGGCCACCCGGAGGGACGCAACCTACGCACAAATTCGGGCTCCGGACCTCTAGTGATAAAATAAATGTTAATAAAATAATAATTATACTGTGTTAACTATCATGTTGGATTACAGGAATAACACTGTTGAAAGCAAGTCATTTTTCAACTATATGAGCAAAGACATTTTACTGACATTTTCAGGGCAGTGAGAATACCTTTTATTCTGAAAACAGTAGTTGCTGAAGAGCACAGAATTTGTTCGTTTTTCCCTGAGGCTTTAATGGAATAAATTTATTTTGATAGTGTCTTCATTTTTTTCTTCATTTAAACTTTACCTGTCTACTGAGGTATGAGTGGACTTTTGCAAAGAGACTTGTCAGATATTCAGAAACCCAATTACTCTTGTTATTAGTGCACTCACACGACATGAGCTAGAATGTGCCTATCAGAGTTGCAACAAAGAGAAAGAAACTGGAAAAAATATATACCTCAAATGAAACCTTGAGTCAATAAGCAGCAAAGAAATTAAACTATTACTGCAATAGTTACTATTACTGCAGGAAAGTGAAATTCAGAGCCCAGAATTTTTCCAAAATATTATTTTTATAAGTACTGTGACACAAAGAGCATATCCACACTTCCAGAATGATGGAAAGCAGAAGAATACACAAATGAGATATATAAAAAAAAACCCCAGAATATAATTAATATCTTATAAAGGCATTACAAAGAGTCAGGGAAAAGAATTCATCCTAATCTAGTAAATAAATTGTAAATTTAGAGAAAAATACATATCAAAGAAATTTCTTTAGGTAGGACTTAAAAGAAGTATTGGATTCTGAAAATTAGCAGTGGATGTCGGGGTAAGCAAATGACAGTAGCTAAGGAAAAAGCAACAACAACAGAAAATTTCTTGATGTGCAAGTACAGTCGTGTTATCTTTTGCTGCCCAAGTTTGGTGCTAAGGAGGGTGAAGCCACACATCCTGCGTCAGAACTCACAGGAGGTCAGATGTTAGTCCTCCCCCCACCCTTTTAGTAATTCCTGAATTTTGTGTCATAAACTTGGGAAACTTAGAGCTCCATCTGGAGATTTTGAATGAAGAACAAAGCTATGCAAAGAATCAAGAAAGAGCTTAAAATCCATTTCCTTGAGTTGCATTCTTCTCTAGTCTCCTTAATTAGTCATTACACTTCTCCTTCTTTTCAGTCTTCCATTTACTGAAATTTTCATGCACTCATCAATGCTATTAGTCTTTTATTAGTAATAGGTTAATCTATTTGTATTGCATTTTGCGGGGGGTACCAGTAGAAAAAGTGATAAATATGTATGGGAAATAAATTATGATTAAATAGTCTCCAATCCATGAAACTTCTATCTTAATTATATCACTTAAATAATATTATTAATAAAAACTTATTGCAAGATATATATCCAACGAATGTAAAATATTTTACTTAAGCTACTGGTTTTGGTAATTTTAGACTTGGTAATTTCTAAACTCCTCAATTTAATATGACATTAGATGCCTATCATTATACATAAAAGGTTTCTTATAAAATTAAGTACACTATAGGTTTAAAAATAAAATACAAAGTGAAGTTACAAGTAGGGCACAGACAATTGAAGGATCTTAATGTATATTGCCAAATTTCCTTCCTGAAGAATTTTGTAATTTCTACTGTTAACCTAAAAATGTGCTGTGGTCAGTTGTGAAAGTCAGTCATGTACTACAAAACTCTAAGGGATCTATTCCTACCACAGTCTATATCAATGAAATCCCCAGGAAATAAAGATATCCATATGAGATGTTTCTATCTGATATTAATTTGTCAGGTAAGCCCCTAAATGGATGATTTCTCTTGAGATAGATAACTAAATAGCACAGAATCATTTATTGACTAATATTTTTCTTGCATAGTAAGAATTGTCTTCTTTATATTTAACACTGTGGTCAAGTGCATGAAATTCATGCATGAGGGGAAGGGGGGTTCCCTCAGCCCAGTCTGCACTGTCTCCAATTGGGGACTCCATGGGACCCTCTGAGCATTGAGCCTAAACCGGCAGTTGGACATCTCTCTCGCAATCTGGGACCACTGGCTCATATCTGCTCACCTTCCTGACTTCCTGATCTCCCTAAACTGCCTCTGCATGCCTGCCTGCCTGCCTGCCTGATCATCCCTAACCTCTCTGCCTGCCTGCCTGATTGCCCCTAACTGCTCTCCTCTGCTGGCCGGATCTCACTCCCAACTGCCCTCTCTTACTGGCCTGATGTTGTCCCCAACTGTCTCTGCCTCAGCCTCCACCGCCATGACTTTGTCTAGAAAGTATTCGGATGTCTAGAAGATAGCTGACTGACCCAGTCTAACTATCTTATTACCCTTTTTTTTTTTAAGCATAGTTAGATTATATAGGATAGAATTACTTAAATGGGGTGAGGAGACTTTTAAGTAGAAGGACAGGCTTTTCATAGACAAAAATACATAAACCCTGTATCTAAACTGATAGCCAACCATATGCACTATTCTGCCAAACTGGTCATTAAAAAATTGAACCACTTTCTTACACCTTACACCAAGCAATCTCCTCAGCCCCCACTTTAGGTTCTGCCTTCACAGTTCATCCAGATTAGGTTCTGATTGGTTGGTTTCTGTGCTAGTCAGCATCAAAAGTTCCACCTCCTAGGCCACCATTGGTCCCTCATAGTTTATCCAAATTTGGTTCTAATTGGTCAGTTTCTTTGCCAGTTAGCATCTCTGGGCCTATCTTCGGGCCTGGTCAGAGAGGCAGGGCTGATTAACAGCCCAAGCGGAGGCCCAGAGAGAGAGAAAGAGAGACACAGCTGCTGGCCAGGGCCAGAGAGATAGAGAGAGGCAAGGGCTAATCAACAGCTGCCATGGAGACTACGGATCAGACCCTGCTTCTCTCTCCAGGCCTCTCTCAGCGCTTGATCTGCAGCCCCCTTGGTAGTCAGTGCTGGGTCACCGCTCCCACAGCAGCTGGAGTCAGTGCTGGGTTGCCATGGAAACCCAGCACTGACTGCAGGACTGTCTTCCCATGGAGCCTTTGGTCATTTTGGATGTTACAAACCCTGGGTTTTGATATATTAGGAAATATAAATTGAATCTATCTTTCCTGAGTAGGAATGACCTCAAAGATGCCCATGTCTTAATTCTTAGAACCCAAGCATATGTTGCTTTATATGTCAAAATAGACTTTTCTTATTAAAAACTAGGAGCCCGGTGCACAATATATTGTGCACTGGGGGGGTCCCTCAGCCTGGCCTGTACTCAACCAACCTGCAGCCTTCCACCCGCCCATCATGACCCACACACCACACACACACCACCCACCACCCGCCCATCCTCCACACACCACACGCCACCTGCCCACCCCACACACACCCCACCTGCCCATCGTGCTCTGCCTACCCCACACACCCCGGCCAGTCACCTGCCCCCACACACCCCACTCACCCTGCCACCTGCACTGCACCCGCCTCTGCAGCTGTGCTGCTGGCTTCCATCTTGGCTGAGTTAATTTGCATACAGCCACTCTGATTGGCTGGTGGGCATGGCTTAGGTGTCCCGTAGAAACGGTCAATTTCAATATTACTCTTTTATTAGAGTAGATAAAATCTTAAATAGGGAATTTATCATAGATTATCCAGGTGAGCCCAGTGGAATCAAAAGGTCCTAATAAGAAAGAGGCAGAATGATCGAAGTTAGAAAAAGGGGCAACTATGAAATTGGAGAAAGATTTGAAGATGTCATACCACTGGCTTTAAAAATGGAGGAAGAACCAATTGACATTAAATGAGGCTTTACTGCACAGGCAGCCTGTAGAAGCTACAACAGGAAAAGTACAGATTCTTCCCTCAGTATCCAGAAGGAACACAGCTCTGCTAACCCATTCTAGACTTCTCAACTCCAGAGCTGTAAGAAAGTAAATTTGTGTTGTTTTAACTGCAAAATCTGTGACAGTTTGTAACAACTGTAACAGGAAGCTAATACACTGTGCTATTAATTCCATTCGATTAAGTGATACTACCTAAATGCTCTGAAGGCACACTATACTACTTCCATCATCACAATTAACATTGTGTTATAGCAATTGTCTACTTGCTTTTCAATGCACCCAATTTGTAACACCAAGCAAAATGGTAATCTCTTCAAGCAAGATTTGCTCCATTCAGTAGTTTATTGTCAATGCTTAGTAAAATATACATTGTGGGCAATAAATATTCACTAGATGAATCATGTAATAGGGCTTTTTTTTAATATAGTACAAGAAGACTTTTTCCTTAACTTTATTTCAAAATGTTATTATTCAATTTGAAACATAACAAGTATCATTTCAAATGTTTTCTGAAGGGAAGTAATCACTGTAGAAAAAATTTAGAGAAATGTTTGATAGATTTTGTTTATACACTAAAATTCAAATTTATACAATTGAATCAAAAAGTTTCAGAAATCTTTAAAATTACAGGTAGATTTGTTGTCTTTAAATCTTTTTCATGTATTTGATTTTTGTTATTTATTTATTTTTTCAGTGAAGGCTATAAGAAATAGTAAACTTTCTTTTCTTGTGCTAAGTGGAATGATTTGTCTCACTCTCATTGTTAAGAAAGTTTTGCTTTTCTTTGGAACTGCTATGGGATGGACTGGTGTGGGTTGTGTTTTAATTGACATTTATTTTGTCTTCTCTTAAACAGGTAAAATCTCCAAGTGACCAAATTTCCATTTTCATTTCATCCACCATGAAAGGTTATATCCAATTATTATTTACACTAACTATGTAGGATCTAACCATTTGTATGATTTTAAATGTAGGGTAACAATTTTCTGAACATATATTGTATGTAAAACTATATATGTTACAGTTAATCAAGTGAAATAACTTATTGTTCTAAATAAGGACTATAAAACAAACTTCAAATTGATTACCAGTATAAAGCAAAGCTTTTGATATTTAGGCTTATATCTAGCTACTTTACCAGATGCCTTAATTTTGACAGTTTCACATTTTATTTATTTATTTACTTTTAGATATCACCTTTATTTACAAAATGTGATAATTGCCTAAATTCAGTAGCATTTTATATACCTTTTTGCTGTGGCTTCTCCTTTTCACAGTTCTATGTTATGCTGCTGCAAAGGTCACGACTCTGGTGCTCAACCTGGGCAGAGCTTCTATGCGACCACATCACCCCTCCTACCAGTCTCCAGGGGTTTTCTGTTCTTCCTTGCTGTAAGTCATCTCCTCGGCTGAGCCTCACCTGCCAATTCCAGGTGGATGTTCTCCAATTTCGTTGTATTTCTCATCTGGCCCTGGGATGAGATGTATGACAGGTCTGCTTATTTGGCTTCCATTTCCCCCTTCTCTCTATATAATAGTTTTAGATGTAATTTTATAGTTTTCAAAAAGCAATGGTAATTTTTAAAGGATTTGTAGGGAAATTCTGTTATAGACATCAATCCCTACTATAAAACATTTATATTCTACTAGAGGCCCATTGCAGGAAGATTCCTGCAAGAATAGGGCTTCCTGAGCCAGAGCAAAGCAGAGAAGGGAGTGAATCCCCCCTCAGCTCCCTCCCTTCTCTGCCTCCCCGGCTCCCTCCCGTCTCTGCTGCCTCGGCTCTCTTCCTTCTCCTCCCTTCTTTACGGTCTCTGCTGCCTTGACTCTGTTCCCTTCTTCGCCACTTGGCTCCCTTCTGCAGCTCTTGGCTTCCTTCTACACTGTCTTTAGTCTTCGCTCATGCCTGTGTATGCAAATTAACTGCCATCTTTATTGGGTTAATTTGCATATCGCTCTGATTGGCTGGTGGGTGTAGCGAAGTGACATCAACTTGCATATTACTCTTTTATAGATGTAGATATTAGATCTTCATTTTTATTTTAAATGTTGTCGTATTTAAATGTGAAATCAAAGGTTTAAAGAATGATGGCTCCATTATTTTATTCAGCAGGCATTACTAAATTCAGATTATATGTCAATAGCTATCCCCAAATTATTCAGATAAAAATATCTGTCACTCTCCTCAGGATATCCACAGGTTACCTGACAATTGCAATATAGAAATTGCTATGATCAATGTCACTGATAATGCATCTAACAATGTGACTGTAACTCTGGACCAGCAGCAGGGCAGAGAAGGTATGGGAAAGTTTTCCTTGACTCTATCCTGTTCTCCTTTGCATGTGTAATACCTGTACTGTTGTCTACAGTAAAAAGGTTCATTAAGTGATCATAAAATTGTATTGTAATTCTTCTTCCTTAAATAAAACTTAATATTCTAAATAATTATATTGAGTGTTTTTAATCACAATAAAATGAATGTTTAATTTATTTCATTCTATTTTCTTTCTTTTTAAATCCTCACCCGAGCATATTTTTCCATTGATTTTTAGAGAGAGTGGAAAAGGGAGGGAAAGACAAAAATATTGATGTGAAATATATTGATTGATTGCCTCCTGAATACACTCCGATAGGGGTCTGGGCTGGGGAGGAGCCTGCAACTGAATTACTTGTCCTTGACCAGAATCAAACCTGGGACCCTTCAGGCTGACTCTCTATCCACTGAGCCAAAACGGCTAGGGCTATTTTATTCTGTTTTCAATTTCCTGTTATATCACATAGATGTTTCTCTCTCTCTTCTGTTCCCCTGTCTCTAAAATCAATAAAACATATCACCCAGGTGAGAATTAAAACAATATATATTTTCCAATGTTTTTATCATTCTCATTTTTGAAATTGAGTCAAAGAATAGATATTATCATAGCAGCTTTGTCTCTGAGATAACTGAGGATAAAGGAACTTGAATACCATTATCAACTTTGCATAAAGAAATTAGAGAAGCTCTAATTAGAGAAGCCTGGCTCAGTGGATAGAGCGCTGGCTTGAGGACTGAAGCGTCCTGGGTTCTATTCCAGTTAAGAGCATATGCCTGGGTTTCAGGGTTGATCCCCAGTATGAGGCATGCAGGAGGCAGCTAAACAATGATTGTCTCTCAACAATGATGTTTCTATCTCTCTCCCTTGCCCTTCCTCTCTGAAATCAATAAAAATATTTAATAAAAAATCAGGGTAATTTATACTGAATATGACTACCTTTCCTGATATTAGTTATTATTTAGTTGTACTATATTTTGCTTTTAAGTCCCAATATATATTTGTACCTAAGTAGTTGTTCTTTGGAGAAAAAAATGTGTTAAATATATGTCTAATGTATTAATATATATACACTAGGGGCCTGGTGCACAAAAATTTGTGCACTCAGGAGGTCCCTCAGCCCGACCTGTGCCCTCTCGCACTCTGGGACCCCTCTGGGGATGTCCACCTGCTGGTGTGCCTGGTCAACCTGAGTGAGGGGCTGATGGCTGTTTGCAGGCTGGCCAAGCCCCCCAGTGTGGATCCTCACCCCATTGGGGTGTGGCCAGCCTGGGTGATGGTCTGAGGGCCGTTTTCAGCCTTCCCATAGTCCCTTCAGGTTTTGGGTCCCTACTGAGGTACCTGGCCAACTTGGGAGAGGGGCTGATGGCTGTTTGCAGGCTGGCCAAGACCCCCAGTAATGTCCCTCACCCCATTGGGGTGTGGCCAGCATGGGTGAGGAGCTGATGGCTGTTTTAAGAATTTCAGTCTGCCCACAGCTCCCATTGACCCAATGTCCCAGCAAGGCTGGCTGGAAGCAGATTTCTGGGGTTTGTTTATCTTCTATAATTGATACACTGTTCCTTTAAGCCAGGGCCTAGTAATGAAACCTCCTCTCTGCTTCAGCTCTGGCTTCTATGATGAAACAATGTTTAATCAGAAGTCAGGCCCAGCCTGCTGTTTGCTTCAGCTCCTAGGATTGAAACATTTGTTGCAAATATGATGTTCCCTGGAGCAGAGAGAGGCCCAGGCAGCCTGCAAACAGTTTTACTCCTGCTGCAACGGACCCTGCCTGTTTACTCAGGTCCCTGAGTGCCGGCCTCCATGTTGGCTGGGTTAATTTGCATACAGTCGCTCTGATTGGCTAGTGGGCGTGGCTTATGTGTCCCGAAGAAATGGTTAATTTTAATATTACGCTTTTATTAGTTAGGATACCAGGTATAATACATGTAATGTGATGATACAGATATAAATAGATACAGTTATATAGACACATCTTAACAATAAAAGCAAAATATTAAAATTAACCGTTTCTCCGGGATGGGATAAGCCATGCCCACCAGCCAATCAGAGCTGCTGTATGCAAATGAGCCCAGCCAAGATGGCAGAGGCCACAGCCCCAGTGTGCAGCTTCTCCGGGGCTGCGGCTTCCACCATCTTGGGAGCCTCCCGCCTGGGAAGGCATCCAGCGCCTCTGGCCTGTGGATGCCTTCCCAGGCAGGGGCCTGGGGGGGGGGGGAGATGGGGACCAGGTGGCTGGACCCTGCAGCCTCCGCCCGGGAGGCCATGGGGTGGCCAGTGCCACCCCAGCCTCGGCTTCCCAGGCGAGTGGCCGGTAGGGTCAGTGGGAGCTATGGCCAGCCTGAAAACTGCCCTCAGCCCCTTACCCAGGCTTGCCACACCCCCTGGGGTGAGGGTCTCCACTGGGGAGCTTGGCCAGCTTGCAAACAGACATTGGCCCCTCACCCAGGCTGGCCAGGCACAGCAGCAGGTGGACATCCCCAGAGGGGTCCAGACTGGGAGAGGGCACAGGCCAGGCTGAGGGACTGCTCCCCCCCCCCCGGTGCAAATTTCTGTGCACCGGGCCCCTAGTATATAAATAATAAAGCCTGGGTGAGGGACTTTATTATTATTGAAAATAATAAAGACAAAAAACTTGTATAAAACTGAATTTCTCATTTTCTCTCCCAGATCTAAACCACCTTTTTCATATCAGCTGTTGGTAAATGAATCTTTCAGGGCTCAGAAATTTTGAAGTTGACTTTGATGTCTCTCTTAATGTCATACCTCATAGCCTTTCTATCAGAAAAGGGGACTCTGTACTCAAAATCTGTCTGCTAACCCAAACACATCTCACAACGCTGGTCCCCCATATAGTCTATCCTCAGTACAATAGCCACAGTGTTCCTTTTTAAAATGTACATCGGATTAGGATACTCCCCTGAATACAACTCATCCTGAGCTTTAGTTTAATCTGAATGCACTTCAAGGACCCAATCTTTCCCCCTAGCTACCTGTGATAGCATTTCCTAGTATTCCCTCGATATTTACCCTGTTCCTGCCATAATGGGTTCCTTACACTTCTTAAAATCTGACATTCCCACCATAGGGCCTTTGCTCTCTTTTGAGCTCTGCTTATACCACCATTCTCTCTGATAACCAGATGCTAATTCCCTTCAAGTCTTTGCTCATATATCAACATTTCAGTCATCCTACCTAACAGTGCGTTTACTCTCACAACCCATTCCTCTTTTTGACATTTTGTTTTGTAACATACCTTACTTATACAATTTACTTACTTTGTTTAGGTCTCCTCAATTGGAATGTAAGCTTCATAAGGACAATAATTTTTATTTGGTTCCTTGACATAGTCCAACCATCTGGATGTATCTGACATAATTAGGTATTCTATCTGTATTAAGTGATGGGTACATTTTAAAAGTGGGGTATGGTAATGTGGTATTGTCATACTGGTACCATTTCTGAGAGAGTAAGTATTTTTTTAAAAATATATTTTACTAGGGGCCCGGTGCACAAAAATTTGTGCACTCGGGGGGTGGAGGTCCCTCAGCCCGGCCTGTGCCCTCTTGCAGTCTGGGACACCTCGGGGGGGATGTCCACCTGCTGGCATGCCTGGCCAGCCTGGGTGAGGGGCTGAGAGCCATTTTCAGGCTGCCCACAGCCCCTTCAGAGTTCATGCACTGGGGGGTGGGAAGGCTGGTGAGTGCAGCCCTGGACGTTTCCCACCGGAGGGCCCACGATTGCACACCCCTGGTGGGCCCACATCGCTGAGGGGACACACCTGGCGCAGAGCTGGGTGGCAAGCCAGGGGCAGACGCTGGTGCAGAATCCCTCAGTGGGGCCCTGCTGCTGAGCAAACACACCCAGGGTGGAGCCAGGCAGCGGACTGGCTTCGGATTCTCCACACTGTGCAGCAGACACTCCCGCACACCCTGTGGAGGCCCCTGGGGAGCAGGTGAAGGTAGCGGACCCTGGACGGGTGTTCCTGGATGTCCCTCAGAGGCCCTCGGGGGGCAAAGCCAGGCAGCAGACCCAGGACGGCTGCTCCTGCACACCCTGCACCCCCGTGCTCCTGCATGCCCCAGGGAGGCCCCCAGGGGGTGGAGCCAGGCAGTGGACCTGGGACAGGCGCTCCTGGATACTCCTCGGAGGCTCCCGGAGGCGGAGCTAAGCAGCAGACCCAGGACAGCTGCTCCTGGACGACCCGAGGAGGCCCCAGGCCAGAACCCCCCTCCCACTGAGCTGACATACCTGGCACAGCTATGCCGGCCAGCCGTGGAGGCTCCCAGTGCAGAGCCGCCCTGCCAGCCTCCATCTTGGCTGGGTTAATTTGCATACAACCGCTCTGATTGGCTGGTGGGCATGGCTGTGAGCAGAGGCTCAGCCAGCCTAGGCAGGCAGTTGCAACAGAAGCCTTTGGTTTGCTCTAACTCCATAGCTGTTGTCTGGGTTAATTTGCATACAGCCGCTCTGATTGGCTGGTGGTAACGGTCAATTTGCATGTTTCTCTTTTATTATATTAGATTGATTTTTTACAGAGAGGAAAGGAGAGGGATAGAGAGTTAGAAACATCGAAGAGAGAGAAACATCGATCAGCTGCCTTCTGCACACCCCCCACTGGAGATATGCCTGCAACCAAGGCACATGCCCTTGATCAGAATCGAACCCGGGACCCTTGAGTCCACAGGCCAATGCTCTATCCACTGAGCCAAACTGGCTAGGGCAAGAGTAAGTGTTTTAACAAAGTATTAAAAATTTGGTTTGAAGCTACTTTCAATATGTACAAAATTTTATTTAAAACAACAAAGCATAGGTCATTGTCTTTTTTTAAATATAGTTTATCGATTTTTTTACAGAGAGGAAGGGAGATGGATAGAGAGTTAGAAACATCGATGAGAGAGAAACATCGATCAGCTGCCTCCTGCACATCCCCCACCAGGGATGTGTCTGCAACCAAGGTACACACCCTTGACCAGAATCAAACCCAGGACCATTCAGTCCACAGACTGATGCTCTATCCACTGAGCCAAACTGGTTAGGGCATAGGTCATTGTTTTAATATTATATCAAATACTAGAGGCCCAGTGCACAAAAATTTGTGCACTCGGGGGGGGGGGGTCCCTCAGCCCGGCCTGTGCCCTCTCACAGTCTGGGGTCCCTCAGGGGATGTCCACCTGCTGGTGTGCCTGGCAAGCCTGGGTGAGGGGCAGAGGGCTGTTTCAGGCTGCCCACATCCCCTTCAGGGTTCAGGTCCCTACTGGGGTGCCTGAACAGCCTGGGTGAGGGACAGAGGGTCGTTTCAGGCTGCCCATAGCCCCTTCAGCTTTCAAGTCCCTACTGGGGTGCCTGGCTGGAAGCAGGTATCTGGGATTTATTTAACTTCTATAATTGAAACTTTGTTGCCTTGGTCTTTCACTTGAAGCCTGGGTTGTCCCTGGCAACCCAAGGTCCTAGCCTGGCAGGTATCTGGTGTTTTTTTATCTTCTATAATTGAAACGTTGTAGCATTGAGTAGAGCTCAGGGCCTGCAGTGCCCTGGTTAACACCATTGCCTGGGGCAACTCCAGCTCTGTGGTTGCCTCCATTTTAGTTGAGTTAATTTGCATATTTGCTCCTGATTGGTTGGTGGGGGTGGTTGGTGGGCATGGCTTGTGGGTGTAACGGAATGAGAGTTAATTTGCATATTACTCATTTATTAGATTAGACTAGGGGCCCGGTGCACAAAAATTTGTGCACTTGGGGGGTCCCTCAATCTGGTCTATGCCCTCTCCACTCAGGGAACCCTCAGTGCTACTGGCTCCTAATAGCTCACCTGCCTGCTGGCCCCAGCATCGAGGGGGACTCAGAGCCATTGGGGTACTGGGCGCCCTCCAAGCATGTCCAGTGATGCTCTGGTCCCCAGTGGCCACAGCGCCCAGGCCGGCTCAGAGCCGCTGGGGTGCTCGGCCACCTCCAGGCCTGTCCCAGTGCCGCTTCTAACACCCCCTGCCCACCCCGCCCCTCTGCCAGCGACTCACCTGTTGCTGTTTGCTCCTTGGCTGCCAGCCTCCATCTTGGCTGGGTTAATTTGCATACAGCCACTCTGATTGGCTGGTGGGTGTGGCTTAAGCATACTGGAGAAACCGTTAATTTCAATATTACGCTTTTATTAGATACTAGGGGCCTGGTGCACAAAAATTTGTGCACTCGGGGTGGAGGGAGTCCCTCAGCCCGGCCTGTGCCCTCTCACAGTCTGGGACCCCTC
>PVJC01017704.1:0-32168 GCA_004026665.1 Murina feae
AGGCCTTCAGGGAAGGACAGTTGGGGGGGACGATCCTGGCAGGGGGAGGGCAGTTGGGGGCAATTATGCCGGCACAGGAGCAGCTAGGCATTGATCAGGCTGGCAGGGGAGTGGTTAGGGGTGATCAGCAGGCGAGAGGTTGGGAGCCAGCAGTTCTGGATTGTGAAAGGGATGTCCTACTGCCCATTTAGGGACAATCCCACTGGTGCAATTGGGCCTAAATGGGTAGTCGGACATCCCTCAAGGGGTCCCAGATTGGAAAGGGTGTAGGTTGGGCTGAGGAGCACCACCACCATCCCCTACCCCCACTCCGTGCACGAATTCCTTGCCCTGGGCCTCATATATATACACACAGATATATCTATAGATATATAGATATCTATGGATATCTATAGATATATCTATAGATATCAGATATCTATATATCTATATCTATATATATAGATATATAAATATAGATATATAGATATATGGACACTCTGTATATAGAAATGATAGATGGGTATGTGATACTGTCATGTCATACCTGTTGCCATGAACAAAATTAAGAGGTGTTTTTGTTTGTTTGTTGTTGTTTTAAATATAGAGGTTTATTTTTAGTAGGATCTTAATATCTGAACATTTCAAATATTTGGTTATACCACCATGCTCTCCTTCACCATAGTGTGGTGAACTAGCAGTGTATCATTGCACAGATGTAGGCAGAGCTTTCAGTTTCTTTAACTATCGACTTGTGAATACATCCATCTAATTTCAGCAAAAAATTGTCTCTTGTAGTTATAAATCAATTTAACTTATGTATTCATATTAAAATTTTAAAGTGCTTTTCTCTGTGACCTATTGTTTTGTAATAGATGTCAGAGCCTTAGGTTCTTGATAGAATGGTAGCATTAATAGAAAAATTATTGTCTCTAAATGCAAACAGTGTCCTAATCAAATAGAAAATAATGTTCCCTGACATACACACTGTAAAGTTCCATTTTTTTTACCATAAAATGAGATCCTGACAAAATACAGCAAACCTGACAAAGTATAATAAAAATTTAGAATTACTTGAACATTTTTCTCAGTGAATAAACAATGTTCCTAGCTCTTAATCCATTCATTCATTAAACATGTATTTATGGAACACCCATTATTTCTCAAGCATTGTCTAGTTTCAAACTTCAAAGCACTTAGAATCCAGTAAGTACACGGGTACAAAACTGTAATGAAATGTGATGGGTGATACAAACTAAGTTTTCTATTAAGATTAAGTGTCTAGTAATGCTTCCTCAGTTAAAGGTTTCCAAAGAAACAAAAATATTTCAACTGTTTCTTGAGAAATAAATATTATTCTCAAGCCATAAATTTTTTCCCAGCAAAAGAAATTATGTTTATCCATTCAATCACTCTATAACTCACCCACTCAGTCATTAAATATATGTCAGATACAGAAGTAGAGAAAGATTCATTCACATGGAGCTTGTATGGCAAGAACACTATTTGAGTAGATAGAAAATACCACTCTTAAAAAATATAAGTTGTAATTGGAATTTGAAAAGTACTCAATTATTGTTCAAAAAAATAATTCCCTATAACATTCTTTATCTTATTTATTAACTCATTTATTATTTGTACTACCATCTCTTGTCCTTATACTATCTATAAGTTCTAGGAAACAAGAGCCTTTTCTGTCTTTGTATCTGCCTTGTATGTTAAATGGCTGACTGATTTATGGAGTGAATGTATGAATGTGTTACTTTTGTTTTGAAAATAATTTGATGACTTTAGAAAACATACATTTAACATTACAGTTAATGATGAAAACATCTTCCTAAGAGAAGTTAGTCTGGAACAACTAATCAAGAATGTCTATTCTCACCACCCATATCTAATGAGTGTTGTGCTAATGGCCCTAACTAGTAAAACAGCAAGCAAAAGAAAAACAGGCATAAATATCTATATATATAAAAGCCTAAGTGACCAGAAGACCGGCCAGTAGCTATGATGTGCACTGACCACCAGGGGGCAGATTCTCAATGCAGGAGCTGACCCGGGGTGGTCAATGTGCTCCCACAGCAGGAGTGCTGCTCAGCTGACAGACAGGCACCAGATGTTGGGCTCATGGCTAGTGAGGGCAGGTACAGCAGTGTAAAGCTGTCCCGTGGACACTTCCCCTATGCCATCTGAGCAGCACAGCAGCAGGCACAGTGGGGCCAGGATGAGCAGGATCGGTGCCCAGTCCAGGCTTTGGCTCCTCCCTGCTGCCTGCCACTTCACACATTACTTCGTGCTATGCGGGATTGACACAGACAGCAGGCTAGAGCCCGACAAGCTGACGGGTAAGGCTGGGCTGCAGCAGCGTGGAGGTCCACTGATTCCTGTAGGCCAGGCAGAGGTACCCCACCAGTGCACAAATCTGTGCACTGGGCCTCTAGTTAGAAATAAGAAAGGAAAAATCTATTTGGATATGACTTAATTGTTAATGTAGACTATCTTATGGAATCTGAAAAAAAGAAAACTACATAAACTATTAAGTGAAGTTAGTAAGTGTAGGATTCAAGGCCAATTCAACAATCATATGCATTTCTATACCTAGAAGCAAAAAAAAAATAGGAATATAAAATATAAAACACCATTTGTAACAGCATAAAACAGAGCAAAACACTATAAAAATAAAGTAAAATATGATTTTTACATCTCTAGAAAACATGGGACAAAGTAACTAAAGAAGACAAATAGAATAGAACATTATCATGAATTAGAACAGCGGTTCTCAATCTGTGGTCGCGACCCCTTTGGTGGTCGAATGACTCTTTCACAGGGGTCGCTAAAACCATCCTGCATATCAATATTTACATTACGATTCATAACAGTAGCAAAATTACAGTTATGAAGTAGCAATGAAAATAATTTTATGTTTGAGCATCACAACATGAACTGTTTTAAAGGGCCAGAAGGCTGAGAACCTCTGAACTTGAAGAATCAACATAAATAAAAAAAAACACTAAATTTTAATTTTTAAATTAAGGTATGCTGTATTTCTATATCTAAAATCTTAAGTTAAGTATAAAACTTGTTGGTGAAATTTCACAGTATCTTGAAATCTTTGAAAAGACTAAATTTTCTTTGATGACACCTAAAACATTACCTTAAATAATTATTACCTTAAATAATAAAACAAGCACAATTATAAACTAACACTCAAAAGGCACTGTTTCAAAAACCAAGAAGTCAAGTCACAGATTGCAATGTTTATGTCTGACTAAGGACTTATGTCTAGAGTATGTACAGAACTTTCATAATTTTATAGTAAGAAAATAAACAATTGACAAAACAGGAAAACTATTTGAATGAAACCTTTATAAGAAGATGTATGGTCAACAAGTATATGAGAGAGTGCTCACTATCATTGCTGAGCAGCAAGGTGCAAATTGATAGCATGATGATAATAGTTCACTTCACACCCACCACAATGACAAAAATGACTGACCATACCAAATATTGTCAAGGGTGTAGAGACGATGAATTCTCACGTATTATTAGAGGGAGTAGAACATGCTATAACCAGTTGGGTAGTTTCTTGCTACATTGACCATGCATAGTTTACTCAAGAGAAATGAAGACCTACAAAAACACCTTGTAGGCAGCCTTTGATAAAACTTAAAAACACTCAAATGTCCAAAAACCAGAAGAATAGATAAGAGGTGGCATATGCATACAAAGGAATACTATCTAGCAATAAAAAGAATGAACTAATGATATGCAACAGCAAGGATGAATCACAAAAGCTATTTTGAGCTAAAGAAGGAAGACACAAAGGAGTGTTTATATGATTTATTTTATGTGATATGAAAACCAAGGAAAACTAATATACAAGTATAGAAATCAAAACTGAATGATTATGGGAGTGGAGACTTATTGAAAGGAAGGACGTGAAATGTTATGGGATGATGTACATGCGCCAAGTAATCCCCTGCCCTTTTGTGTGGGCAGGATGGAGATTATGATGGAGGTACTGCCATGATTAAGTTACATTACAGGACAAAAGTGGTATTGCAGATTAGGTATACTAAGGCCCCAGTTAGTTGACTTGGAGTTTATCAAAAGTGAAATTACAGTGTTGGGTAGAACCTAGTTTGGGCATCCTTCGAAGGATCTGTACTTCTCAGAAGGAAGAGATTGGCAGTATGAGGCAGAGTCTCCTGCTGGTCTTGAAGTGAACTGTCATATTTTGAGAGCAGGTTCTAGGAGATGAAATTGACTGCTGGCCCACAGCAGGCAAGAAAACAAGGGACTTTGATCTTAAGAGGGATTGAATTCAGTCAATCACCTGAGTGTGCTTGGAAGAGGGCCCCAAGTTGAAAGCACAGTCCAGTGGTCACCATGATTTCAGCCTTGAGGGATGCTGAACTATACAAGGTTTGGGCTTTGACCTGCTGAAAACTATAAGATAATAAGTGAGTCTTGTTCTTAATCCTCTAAATTTGTGGCAATTTGTTGCCTGTGAAGTGCAATCGTTTTTCATAATTCGGAAAAACTTTAGTTAAATGATATTTAATGAATGAACTTTAAACAAATAAGATCAGTTCATTCAGAATTGCTAATTCACAACCTCTAAAAAAGTTTTAAAAATGCTGTGACCACTTTAACAAAATGGAATTATAAAACATTTTGTTTTTAAATACATTTTATTTGTTGTTTGACATTCTTGTTTATACTATGTTTGTGTTTTATGTGTTGCGTACAGTGGATGATCATTCAGAGATTTCTAAACTGTTTGTGATTTTGTTAGCTCGTAGCACATACAGTGATAATGACTTGAAAATAAATGCTATATATTAAGCTACTCACTCAAAATGTGTTTGTTGTGGATCTGATGATGTCAGAAGGGCAGTAGTGTTAATAATAGCTCTGCCAATTGAGCAGTTAATGACACACTGGAAAACCCTACTTGTTTTCAAGACACTTTCCCCAAAGCTTGAATTTCCTTGTCAATCTCAATTTGTTATATGTATTTTTTCAAGTTGTTATATTAATTAGAATTATTATACTTAAAATATGTTTGCATGCTCTTTTCATGTGATTCTCAAGAGTTCTACATATTTTCAGATTGAGATAATCATATGAAAAAAGCCTGATTTTATAAGAAAAAAAATGCAATAGAATCCACACTATATTTGCTTATGTTCATAAAAACAAAACAAACACACAGACAAAAACAAACAAAAATATCTTGTAAGTCTACTTTTAAAAGTGTTGTTTGCAGACTAAAAATACTAAGACCAGACCTGCTTAGCTCAGTGGTTGAGTGGTGACCTATGAACTAAGAAGTCACAGTTCAATTCCTGATCAGGGTACATGCTCGATCCCCAGTAGGGGGTGTGCAGGAGGCAGCCAGTCAATGATTTTCTCTCATCATTGATGTTTCTATCTCTCTCCCTCTCCCTTCCTCTCTGAAATCAATAAAAATATATTTAAAACATGATAAAAATACTGAGTATGTTCATACATTTTATTAAATGCCAAGTATAGTTTTACTGTGAAGTCAAACAAAGCTTCCAGTTAATGTGTGCTATATAGGAAATAAAGCCAGGTATTCTGCTGATGTGCAAATAAGGGCCTAAAACTTTACTGTTCGGGGAATAAATATTATAATTTCTCTGCTAATATACCGCTGTGATATTGCAGAACCTGCAACTCAAATTGTGCTAGGAATTTCTCTTCAAAAGAACTATAATACGACCACAAGGCAGAAAAGGATTTACATTATTGTCTTATTGTGATGATCAAAAATTCTATTCACTGTAATCTGAGATTCAATCCATTTCAATTGGAGAGTTTCACACAAAGTCAAATAGAATTGAAATTAATTGATAAAACTCATCGTTTCTTCTATTAAAGTTCTCGGGTAATTGCCCACACTTGAGTCTGAACTCATATCAGCCTGTATTTATTATTAACTTTAAAATGCATGGTAATTTGCTTAATAGCATGAGGGCAGGACAAATTAAGATACTTTCACTGCAGGTTTTTAGCCTGTGTCCTACTGCGCGTGACTCAATTCATTATTCTTTTTGATTAAAGACAATATATCAAGCTACTGACCCGTAGATTTTTAACTAAAGTCTTAGCTGAAACCGTGCCTCCTGATGTTTGAAATGAATATTTTATTAGATATATTAACCAGCATAGTTTATTAATTAATGACAAATATTTGGAAAGACTTAGCATATTTATAAATTTTGCAGAATGTTGTCATGCTGGGAGAATAGCAACTGTGAGGACTTGTAATGAGCTACACGTTTCTATATCTGTTCTGAGAGAAAAACCCATTGTCACTTTGCAACTTTTTTTGAGATGTAAAGATACTTATTTTATTACTTTTTCCTTTTTATTTATTGCGGTGACACTGGTTAACAAAATTATGCAGGTTTCAGGTGCACAAGAAATCTTCTGGATACTGTATTGTGTGTTCACCATTTATTCCACATATACCCTCCTCTACCTTCTCCAACCCCTCTACCCCAGGCAATAAGCACACTATTGTTCATATCCATGAATTTTTTCCTCTTTTTTTTTTTTTTGCTTAATTCCTCCACCCCACCTTAACCACTCTTGCTCTTTATGTATATGTCTATATTTCACTTGTTAATTCATTTTGTTTATTAGATTCCACATATTAGTGAAATCATATGGTGCTTGTCTTTCTCTGGCTTATTTCACTTAGCATAATGCTCTCCAAGTCCATCCATGCTACAGCAAAGGGTAAGATTTCCTTCTTTTGTTTAATGGCTGAATAGTATTATGTGTAAATTATTTATTTTTTTTAATCTTTATTGTTGAAAGTATTGTATTTGCCCTCTTTCTTACCTCACTGATTCCTCTAGTCCTCTTTCTCCCCTCCAACCTCCATCCACAATTTTTTTTTTAATCCATTCATCTACTTGGGCTACTTCCAGATCTTGGCTATTGTACCTAACACTGCAATAAACATAGGGGTGCATGTATTCCTTTAAATTATTTTTTTCTGATTTCTTCAGATAAATTCCCAGAAATGGAATCACTATGTCATAATGTAGTTCTATTTTTAATAATATATTTTTGTTGATTTCAGAGAGGGAGAGGGAGAGAGAAATAGAAACATCAGTGATGAGAATCATTAATTGGCTGTCTCTTGTATGCCCCATACTGGGCATTAAACCCACAACCCGTGCATGTGCCCTTGACCGAAATGGAACCTGGGACCCTTCAGTCCCCAGGCTGATGCTCTATCCACTGAGCCAAACCAGCTAGGTCATCTATTTTTTTAATTTTTAAAGTAACTCCATATGCTTTCCACAGTGGCTGCACTAATCCACATCCCCACTAAATTCAAGAGGAGGAAAGACTCCCAAACTCATTTCATGAGGCCATTAGTATCCTAATTCCAAAACCAGATAAAGACACTACAAAGAAAACAAACAAACAAACAAACAAAATATATATATGATATACTGAAGGCTCAGTGTACAGATTCATGCACCGGTGGGGTCCCTTGGCCTGGCCTGCACCCTCTTGCAATCCAAGACCGCTCAGGAGATGTCAGACTGCTGGTTTTGGCCCAATCTCCACAGACTAGGCCAAGGGACCCCACTGGTGCACAAGTCTGTGCACTGGGCCTCTAGTATGCATATAAAATCTTTGTTTAATATCTTCCCACCCTCTTCCTTCTCCCCTTCCCTCTGAGATTCATCAGTCTGTTTCCTGTTTCTAGTCAAATGGTCGAATGGTTGAATGGTTGCTTAGGCTTATATATATATAGATATGCCACTATCCCCCATGAACTTAGATACTAAAATCTTTAATTAAATATTAGCAAGCCAGATCCAGCAATACATTACAAAGATCACATGCCATAATCAAGCAGGATTTATTTTGGAGATGCAAGATTGGTGCAATATCCACAAATCAATAAATGTGATATACCACATAAACAAAATGAAGGATAAAAACCACATGATCACATCAGTCCATGCACTAAAAGCATTGATAAAATCTAGCACTCATTTATGATAAAAATTCTTATCAACATGGGAATAGAGGGAACATGCCTCAACACAATAAAGACCAACTATGACAAACGCACAGCCAACATTACTTAATAGGCAAAAACTATAAGCTTTTCCCTTAACACCCTGCTGACTGGTCACTAGATAATTCGTGTCTGCACTTACATTAATTTAGGTAATTTTAAAACTCTACATTCCTTCAGACCTTAAAATTACTTGAATTAATGTAACTGTATATACAAGTTACCTCATGGCTGATCAGTACGGTGTTAAGATTGGGAACAAGACAGTATCACTGTTTTTACCATTCTTCTTCCACATACTGGAAGTCTTAGCCACAGAAATCAGACAAGAAATAAAATGCAATCAAATTGGAAAGAAAGAAATAAAACTGTCATTATTTGCAGGTGACATAATCCTATCTAATAAAAGAGTAATATGCAAATTAGGCATCACTCCATCACAAAGATGGCTGTCCCCATAGCCACATGATGGTGATGCCCAGGCAGGCTCAGCCCTGCCACTGAAGTGGTCAGGCCTGTTAGCCAGGCAGGTGGCTGGGGATACAGGGGGCCTAAGGGTGATCAGAGAGGGCTGGGGATCCCCTGCCCAGGCCAGAGGCCATCACCAGAGGCCTCGGGCATGGGCAACGGTGGAGCCAGTGATCATAGGGGGCAGGAGCAGAGCTGGTGATTGAAGGGGTATGAGGGTGCCCTTACCCAAGCATAAGGCCAGGGCCAGAGGCCTCAGGCTTGGGCAGGGGCAAGGCCAAAGATTGCAGGGACCTGGGCTCCTCAGAGCCAGCAATTGGAGGGGCAGAGGTGGAACCTGCGATCACAGGGGTCTGGGCACCAGTAGGGCCAGCAAAGCAGGGGCCTGGGAGTCCCCTGCTCATGCCTGCAGCCTTGGCCAGAGGCTGCCAGTGGGGAAAGGACAGAGCTGGAGATGGCAGCGGGCAGAATCAGAGCCAATGATTGCAGAGGCCTGGGCTCTGTGAAGCCGATGGTCAGAGAGGCTTGGGGTTTTCTGCCCAGCCCTGCAGCCTCAGGCAGAGACTGCAGGCCTGGGCAGGGGCAGACCCAGTGATTTTAGGGGTCTGGGGGTCCCCTGCCCAGGCCTACAACCTCGGCCAGAGGTTACAAGCCTGGGCAGGGGTGGAGCTGAGATTGGAGGGGCAGGGGTAGAGCCAGTGATCGGAGTGAACTACAAAGGAAATACCTTTTCTTACTGCTCATTGGCTAAGCTCCCTGTATGCCACTGGTAATATTCTTAGTAACTTGGGTAATAGGAATCCCTAAAGGCGATCTAGGGCTTTTCCATCACACTCCTGGAGAAAAAAAAATGAAGGTCCACTGCTGGAGGGCTAAGAAATGTCATATCCTGCCCTAACCAGTTTGGCTCAGTGCATAATGCCTCAGCCTGCTGACTTCAGTGTCTGAGTTCAATTCTGACCAAGGATATGTCCCTAGGTTGCAGGCTCTTCCCTGGCTGGGGCCCAGGTCAGGGCATAGGCAGGAGGCAACCAATCAAAGTGTTCTTCTCACTTTGATGTTTCTCTTTGTCTTTCCCTTCTCTTCCACATTCTCTAAAAATCAGTGGAAACATATCCTCAGGATAAAAAAAAAGAGAGAGAGAGATGTCGTATCCTATGAAAGACACATCTTGAAAATGCCTAAAGAAAGTTGTCATTTTTTCATGGTGAAGGGACTGGAGTCCGTGTTGATGAAAACACCTTGGCGGCTGCAGTGACTCGCAGTGGCTGCAGCAGCAGGGTGATGGGGTTGGTGCCTTCCTCTGATTAACCTGGTCACCTCCCACAAAGGGAAGCCAGACTGTGGCTTAGGCCCACTCCTTAAGGGGAGCTGGGAATGGACCTAAGCTGTCAGTAGGACACCCCCTGAGGGCTCCCAATATGTGGAGAGGGCAGGCTGGGCTAAGGACCGACCCCCCCCACCCCCCCAGTTCACGAATTTCGTGCACCGGGCCCTTAGTATTGTATATTAAAAAAACAAACAAAAGATTCCACCAAAATATTACTAGAATGGGTAAACAAATCCAGTAAAGGAGCAGGATTCAATATAAATATCTAGAAATCAATTGCATTTTATACACCAAGAATGAACTATCAGAAACAAAAACTAAGAAAACAATCTCATTCACAACTGCTTCAAAAAGAATAAAATATACCTGGGAATAAATATAGCACTGTGATTCTTAAGTAATTTTTATATTTTGGGGACCATGAAGAAATTAACCATAGGATTCATTTGAAAAAGCTACTCTGTCATAATCTATAACTTGCACTGTAGCTTTTGTAGTGTCAGGTCTTGAGCTTAATTCTCACCATACCTAGGACTATAACAGAAAAAAAAATTCTAAATCAGAGAGGATTGTTCTATTATATGCCCATTTCCAAGGTTGATACTATATAAGTTATTCAAGGATTGGATTTTTCATTATTAAAACCTGGTACTGTTGGAAGCAAACCAGTGCTTGCCAATTCTTCTGGTCAAGGGTGGCTTAATTGAATTCCCAATTCTTTTTGAAAAATTATATTAAAGTAGGGGATTAAATCAGTTGATTATTTTCATTACTATACAAATGCAAGTAAGGCAGTTGATATACTGGATCAATTTAGTGTCAGGGGGCATAGGATAAAATCCTAATCCCGAGTTTACTTTGACAAAGAGTGGATGAAATAGACCACTGCATAGAAGAGAGTGTGCAGTGCAAAGATGCACTTCCAGAGATATTGAAAGTCAAGAGTGGAAGAAAGCGAATTGTCCTGGGAAATGCTAAAGGCTATTCTACTTAAAATGATCAAAACTCCAACTTAGTGCTATCTTAAAATCTCTGATTTATTTCACTGGGAATTATGACAAGGAATCAAAAGCAATTAGCAACTGATGCCAAGTGAGGCCTGAATAGTGTTAGGATGACACACATACTTTCTTTAGCACCACCTAAAAGCTAACACTAGGATTATGTGGTATTTGTAGGCAACTCTTTATTTATTTTATTTTATTAGTATGTGTTATTTTTAAAGAAAGGCATTTGGGGAAATGCATCATCTCTGTCTTCCCAGAAAGAATTTATTCATTTACAATTAACCACTATTGTTTATCAATTACAGGCTAAAGGAACTCCACCAATGATTAAAATTTATCCAAATGTTACTAGAGTCATATCAATAACTGCAAAATCATTATAACTACAAATAGTGGCCACAGAGTAGATATTTGACTTGGCTGCTTATGATATCCACCTGTTTTAATATATTTCCCATTTTAGCAAATGGGATATTTTAAAAGTAATTGTGAAGCTTTTGTTATATCAGTCACTGAAACCTCAAATAACAAATTTACATTGGCCAATTAATATTTTTCATTTCACTGGTAGACATATGCACTACTGAAATAGAGCAAGCTGCAATAAACCAGTGGTGTTATGTCATATTCTAACTGTGCATTTTAAAATTCAAGTTGCATATTTAATATTTTTTGTCCCACATTGGATTTATGTTGCAATTTACTAAATCAAATACTTCCATAAAAATTATAAAACATAATCCTGCTAAATTCACTGTGAGTCTCCTTTAAAATTTTTAAATTTATTTTTACTTACCTTTAAACTTTTTAAATCTTCATCCAAGGATATTTTTCCCATTGCTTCTTAGAGAGAGGGAGAGAGGGGGACAGAGAGAAACATCGATGTGACAGAGAAAGATCGATTGGTTGCTTCCCACTGGAGCTTTGGCCAGTGTGGGGATCAACCTGCAACCCAGGTACATACCTTCACCAGGAATGAAACCAATGACCACTTCTTTGGTGGGGCTGAGCAACAAAAGACAGAGCAATAACTTTTAAAAGAGATACTTCATTTGGCTGTTTTATTTGCACATCTGTTAACATGGAATCTGCACATAAAGATTAACTAGTTAGTGTGCCAGAGGCCAAAGAGCTCATGAATGGCAGAATTCACAACACACCCTTGAATTATTGAAACTTGCTCTAGAACCCATGGTCATAAAAGTTACATACATACTGCTCTGCTTTGTTGATACAAACTGAAATAATACTCATCTCACTCATTTGGATCTTATCTAATCTAATAAAAGAGTAATGTGCAAATTAACCCTCACTCTTTTACACCTAAGCCATGCCCACCAGCCAAGCCATGACTACCAGCCAATCAGAGAGACTATATGCAAATTAACTCAGCCAAGATGGCGACTGGCAGCCATGGAGCTAGAGCAAACAGGAGGCTTCAATGCACAAACGATTGGAGGAAACTGCCTGCCTTGGCCAGCTGTGGCCTTCGCTCAAGGCAACAAAGTTTTAATTATAGAAGCCGTGGAGCTGAAGCAAGCAGAAGGCTTCATTGCACCAGCAATGGAGGAAATTGCCTGCCTAGGCAGGTTGTGGGCTCCACTCAAGGCAACAAAGTTTCAATTATAGAAGATAAATAAACCCAGGAACCTGCTTCCAGCCAGCCTCGCTGGAATGTTGGATCGATGGGAGCTATGGCCAGCCTGCAAACAGCCATCAGCCCCTCACCCAGGCTGGCCAGGCACCCCAGGGTGGGATACTCACCTTGAAGGGACTGTAGCCAGCCTGCAAACAGCCATCAACCTCTCACCTAGGCTGGCCAGGCACCCCAGGGAAACCCCCACCCTGAAGGGGTTGTGGCCAGCCTGCAAACAGCCATCAGTCCCTCACCCAGGCTGGCCAGGCACCCCAATGGAAACCCCACCCTGATCCAGGACACTCTTCAGGGCAAACCAGCAAGCCCCCACCCATGCACCAGGCCTCTATCCTATATAATCCTATATAATAAAAGGATAATATGCAAATTGACCTTAACAGCAGAACCACTGGGAATGACTGGTCACTATGACACACACTGACCACCAGGGAGCAGATGCTCAATGCAGGAGCTGACCCTGGTGGTCAGGGCACTCCCACAGAGTGAGCTCAGCTCAGCCACAAGCCAGGCTGATGGCTGCCAGTACAGTGGTGGTTGTGGGAGCCTCTCCCACACTAAGGATGTCCAATTGTAGCTTAGGTTTGTTCCCTGATGGCAAGTGGACATCCCCCAAGGGGTCCCGGGCTGCCAGAGGGATGTCTGACTGCCAGCTTAGGTTTGATCCCTTGGGGAGCGGGTCTAAGCCAGCAGGTGGACATCCCTCGAGGGGTCCCAGGCTGCGAGAGGGCACAGGCTGGGCAAAGGAACCTTCCCCCCCGCCGAGTGCACCAATTTTTGTGCACTGGGCCTCTAGTAGTTCAATAATGAAGAAAAATAAATAATGTATTATGTTGCATCTCTAATAATAATCATCTTCTGTCCAAGACACAACCCAGAGGAAAGTTTAGTTTTTTTCATACACTAACACTAGGATATTCAATTGACTTGCAGATTGGAGTTTGATATATATATATATATATATATATATATATATATATATATATATACACTTAAACAGGGAACAGTGCCAAGAAGTATAGTGAACCAAGGAATCTGCAGGTATAACTACAAGGTAGTAGATGTACAAAGCATCTGCACTGATACACATGATAAAGAGAGCTATAAAAATTTAATCCCAGTATTTGGTCACTCAAGGTCTTTGCAGTCTCTCCATAGCATTTTAATGTCCCCTTCTACCTTACTCAGCCCTCACTCAAATTCTAATAGTAATTTTCAATTTTGTCCTTCCATCAATTGTAGCTTATATATGTACCTTTGACTTGTGGTTATTTTCAATTATCGGTTTCGTTCTCAGGATATTCAGAAGTTTCTTTCATCTTTCGCAAGCCATCTTTAGACTCTTTAATCTTTAATCTTCCTCTAGATACCCTCTGCATTTCTATTCAATGGCAGCCCTGCTGTAATAAAGTTTAGATACTTTCAATTCTGGGAAGCCTTAAAGATATTTTAAGGTGATATTTTGGACAACCAGTGGGCTTTAGAAATGTAGAAATTAAAAGTTCTGTCACATTCCGTGCTTTAAATCTGGTTCACATATTTCTCTAGGCAAATGATTTTCAATTATGCTTGCATATCTGAGCTATATAAGGTCTTTTTAAAATTCAAACATAGAGGACTCACCCCAAAATTTCTAGGGAAGGGACACAAACAACAATAAGTGTTAAAACTCTCCAGGTGATTACAGTGTGCACTCAAGTGTGAAAACTATGGACCTGAATATTTTCTTGTGAATTGACCAGATTATGTTTTATGTATCTTTTCCTACTGCAGTGCATAAATCTTTGGTTCAGGCATTTAAGCTCTTTCCTTGCCCTCTAGTTTAGCGCTTGGAAGAATGCCTGACAGCATGAAGCAAAGCAATGCTTTAAAGAAACAAAGAAATAGATGATACTTCAGTTTTTCCAGGTATCTGTAATTTAGTTGAGGAGGACACTGGTCCTGCAAGGTGTGTCAGGCCATAGAAACTGTGAACAGTGCACTGCCCTGAGGGTGCAGGGTTGTTATGCTGGTGCCAGGACAACCATTGGATGTGGCCTGACATTTGGGGGCCTTCCTGCAGGGCCATGAAGGGAGCAGGGGGCATATCCGCAAGATAAAGACCCCAGTGGGATATATATAGACTGGCTCTCTGCCTGTTTCTTCACTCTCATTTGGAAATGATTCCCAGAGTCCACTAGTGTTAATAAATGGGGTCCCTCCCTTTCTCCAGGAAGCGTGCTTGCTATTTCTTTGCTCTTCTGTAACATAGTGACTTTATCATGCTTGAAATTCTCTTCCTCAGATTTGCAACTTTTAGGAAATTAATTTTATCAAGTATTTCAGAGATATCTATGCTCACCTGTTAAATAGGTTTATAATGATCATTAAAGCCAAATGACATTCAAGTAAATTAGCAGAGTGCCAGACCATCCCAGCTCTCTGAACATGAAACAGAACATTTTCTGCTTCTGAACTACCTGAAAAACCATGCTAATTCGGGAGATTCTGTAATCAGCATGGAATCACCCCATAAATACTTCAATAGTTTTATGATGGTGCTATATTTATCTGTTTTCTCTTTTGATTTTGTATAGGTAAGTTTTTATGCAGTTATACTATAGAATTTTTTTTTGAACTGGTGAAAATTCTTAAGTTTATTATAACTTTTATACCATTTGCCTTACAAATACCATAGTCTACAAAACCAATCATTGCATTACTTCAAAAAAAAAAAAAAAAAAAAGGAATTTTTGAATGCAACTCTCTCCAGAGATTGCAATGCACTGGCTGTGCACCAAGTTTGGTGTGGGGAGGGCGGCTTTCCCATGTGAGGCCTGCCAGACCCTAAAGCCTCTAGGTGAAGACCCCTGCATTGTGGTAGTCTCGTGGGCAGAAGTCACAGTGCTGTGAGCTGGGAGGTACATTTGCATGAAGGGGAGAAGGGTGAGAAGGCAGAGACTGAAAGGAGGGCACCCTAAGTGCTGCCCAGAGGAGTGGGAGCTCAGCTCCAGTTGGGCTCTGCTAACACCAGGGAAGCATGGAAGAGAGACAGCTCTTTGGAGGAAAAACAATATTCGAAATCCAATTTTAAAGGAAGGGAGCAATGACGTAAGGCCTAGAGGTGGATTCAGTTGAATTGGTGAACATTGCTATCTTCATAAACTGATTTAAGGAATGAGGAGGAAGGAAGGAAGGAAGGAAGGAAGGGCATTCACCTTGGAAGGAACCAAAGCGCCTTGACGTTTTGCAGGAATGTACTGTGGCCACGGAAACCACCTTTGTCCCCACAGTGGGTGAAGTGCTTCAAATTCGTGATACAACAATTCTCCTGGTACGTTACATTTCCACCGAGAACTTCAGATGACTTGAAAGGGTTTATGTTTATGTTTCACTGCGTGTACCTGTTTATTTTTCACTGCTTTCCTTTTACCTAGCCTATTATTGGTTTTGTGAAAAGAAATGTATCTTGTTAAAACAAATCTACAGGCAGTTTAAATCTATTCTTAATTGCTAATGGTACGTGTTTTAATGATTCACACTGGAAACAGCAAAACTTTCCTTCAAAAGCCCAACTTTGAATATTTTGGAGAATTTGTCAGGTATCATATTTCATGGGGTTTACCTGCCAAGGGGGTTTTATTTAATTTGGGGGTAAATAAAAATAGTGGGCACTGAAGAGAAGGAAGAAGTGCACCTGTCTCCCCTAACAAAACTTTTATCATCTCTGCTTCCCTCAGGAGCAAGATATATAATGATGAACTTTGAGAATATTTATGGCGCACTTCTTGCTGTTACCCCGAGTTAGTGCTTAAAGCAGGGTTTGCAACCCTCGATGCCTGCAGGTGGTGCGCAGGTAATGCGAATGTTTGAAATATGCCAATTTGAACAATATTCCTCACTTGCGGGGGGAAAAGCACTTTTTATCTTTTCTTGAAACATGTAGCCCTCTGGGTGAAATTTTACTTTTCCCCACTTGTGAAGTAGATAGAGAGTACATGCCACGGTTAACTTTCCTCTTAACTCTACTGTGAGAAGAATAAAAGTGATGGAGTCTGCTGACAGCCCCCTGCCTCTTGACCTACCTGCTGCTATGACAACGGGAGTGACAGGCAATGTAGGAGAGTAGCCTGCTGATTTCTTATCCAAAAGCGCAATGGCTTGCTGGCTCCGGGAAAGCATTGGCATGCCGACAGGGTCAGGTCTCCAAAGTGGCAAGAGAATCTAGAAACCTGTATCTTTACCCAGAAGAGATTTTTTTTTTGAAGTGGGGTGGGGGAGAGGGACAGAAGCTAAGAGTTTTGTTTTTGATGTATCTTTTGTATCCTCACCCTCAGGGAAAGGGTGGGGATACAAAAGATACATCAACCAGATATAACTCTTGATCCAACCTTTTTGAACCTCTGTTTTTAGAGATTTAAATGTCTTCAATAAAATCAAGTATTTTTAAAAGCAAGTAATATGCCCACAAGCAAAAGAATGAAGTTCAAATGTTACCTTACATGATATACAAAAATGTAGTCACTATGGATTAAAGACCTGAATATAAGACCTATATTGCTGGAAGAAAACTTAGGGAAAAAATTCATGACATTAGACTTGGCAATGAGTTCTTATTTATGACAACAAAAACATAGGCAACTAAATAAAATAAAAATAGGCAGATAGGAATTCATTGTGACAAAGGAAACAACACAACGAAAAGGCTACCTATGGAATGGGAAAAATCATTACATATCATCTTTGAAGGGGTCTTAATATCCAGAACATATTAACAACTTCTATAAGTGAACAATAATCAACTAATAACCCAATTTAAAAATAGTCAAAGGACTTAAATAGATATTTTTCCAAATAAGATATATAAATGATTAATAAGCACATGAAAAGATGTTCAACATCCCCAATCACTAGGGAAATTCACATCAAAGCCATAAAGAGATACTACCTCAAACACGTCAGGACGTGACTATCAAAATAATAGAAAATAAAGTGATGGTCAGAATGTGGAGAAGTTGGCACCCTTGAACACTTTTTGGAATATAAAATGGTAGCTATTATGAAAAACAGTTTATGTGCTCCTCAGAAAATTAAAAATAAAATCATCATATGATCCAGCAATCTCTCTTTTTTATATATATCCATACATCCAAAATAATTAAAAGCAACAATACAAAGATATTTTACAAAGACCCATATTTACAATATCACAAAGCAATATTATAAAGACCCATAACACCCATATTCATTACATGTGTTGTTTTTTTTCCACAATAGCCAAGAGATGGAAGCAACCCAAATTTCTATTAATGAATGAATAAAGAAAACATTGTATATAATACAACAGAATATTGTGCAGCCTTAAAAAGAAGGACTTCTTTCATATGCTACAACATGAATGAATTTCAAAGGAATTTAAGAAAAAGTCAGTCACCAGAAGACAAATGCTGTGTACCACTTATTTGATATATCTAATGTAGTCAAAATCACAGTAACAGAAAAATAGAAAAGTGATTATCAAGGGCTAGTGAGGAGCGAGAATTAGTGGTTAATGGATTTGTGTTGTAAGATGAAACATGTTTTCTTTTTATTAAGAATTTAGCAAAACTTTATTTAACTAATCCCATATTGACAGACTATTAGGGTTTTTTAAACTTTTTAATTTTTACAAACAATAGTGTAACTAAAATTTTCAGTTGATTTTATCATTGCATATTTTTCCCAAAAATTATTTCCTTAGGATAAATTTGCCAAAGGGAATGCCTGGGTCAAATATGTACCTTCAGTTTATGATTTTGATATAGTATTACCAAGCCACTTTCCAGAAAAGTTGTACCAATTTATAACCCTACTAAGCACTGTTTAAGTAATAATATAATGATCAAATATTTACTCTTTGGTGCCGAGGTCTTGTTCCAGCATTAAGAAGGGTTCAGCAATCTGGAAAAGGGGCTGTGTATAACTCCAGTAAAAGTCCAGAGACAAAACAATTTTGAAAGGCATTTGGGGCTCAGAGGAACCTAGTTAAAGAAACTAAGATCTCCTTGTCTCAAAACCCCATGATTTTTATTAACACAAATTGTCCTGAGGGGAGGCAGAGATATACACTTCAAAGGGTCAGGGTTTCATATATACAGTCCATTATCAGAATGGGGAGAATTAGCCTAAGGCCAGTGAAGGCAATAACATGTAGATAAAGAAGCCCTGAGCTGTCTGGCAACAAGCAATCATCAGGTTTGGGGAAATGCCATTCCCAATAGGTGAAAACATATGTGATTCAGCCCTTATTGAGTCCCCAAGTTACATCAACCTTTTGATGAAACTCTTCCAATTATGACATGCTGGAATTGGCTTCTGGCACTTTGGAAACTCAGCTTTTCATAAAATACTTCTTGAGAATGTGGTTGGTATACACATGTTTAATGTTAACCACTCCCTTCTGGGCATGTCATTATCCAGCACCAATATGGTATTCTGGGGCATTAAATCCAACGATACCATCACATTCAAGTCAAAAGCTCTAAGGCCAACAAATAGTCTTTAATTGAAAAATCAGGAGGCTCTTTCTAGTTAGCTGGTTTATTTGAAAATCATTTTCAAGATCTGTTGTGCAACAATGTGAGGGTACTTACCCCTATTGAACTTTATATGTACAGTAATTAAGATGGTAAATTTAATATATGTTTTTGTTTTTTTAATTTATTTTTTGTTTTTTTCTCACATAATTTCTTTTTTTTTAATTTTTTAAAAATTATTATTACATAAAGCTTTACAAAGATTAGTACATATACCTCTTTTTCTCCCTGCCCTTGCCCCCACCTCCCCTACCCCCCAGTGTTTTGTGTCCATTGGTTATGCTTAAATGCATACACAAAAGTCCCATGTCTGATCTGTTACCCCCCCACAATGTCCCTGTCCTTGTTGCTGTAATTTGACAGTCTGTTTGATGTTGCTCTGCCTCTGAATCTATTTTTGTTTTTACCACAATAAAATAAATTACCATATTTCAGAGCTGTCTCATCTGCACAATCATTACAATTTGGAAAACATTGTAAGTTTTTATTTAATAACCCCTGGCCTTTCTTTGACTATTGAATGTACAATATATTTATAAAGAAGTTATTTTAAACTATAAAGAAAGATGGACATAAGGATCAGGCACAAAGAATTTACCATAGATGATTTTACCAATGCTTTATTACCAAACCAATTTTAATTGTATAAGGATTTATCTAAATATATAACCTAGTGAAGCCTCATAAATTTGTTTAATAAGTAGCCACTTCTAAAATGAATACTGTCCATGATACCTCTGTAGAAGCTTGCCAATAGCATTAACAGAAAATAAGAAGCATGTTTTCTGTAATACCTAAGATCAGTACTGACTTACCAAGTTCTGCTCTGAGTTTTTACTTTCAAAATGTGCCAACAGGTTCAGATATTGAAAAGTGCTGGTTTTACAAAGTTAAGTGGCATCTGAGACATTTATTCTTCCAAGTATAGAAAAGGGAAATATAAGGTTAAGCATTTGAGGCATTTTCATGAACGCTATTGGAATAAAGTGGGTTTTATACACTTACAATACACACACATACACACACACATACACAGTCATAATCCAGCATTGGCTTGTCTATCTCTATTTCTGATTTCCAATGGTAACATCACTTATTGCATTGAAAAATACCAAGCCCTTTCCCTCTTAGGGAATGCTACTTCTCTATCTCTGCCTGTTTAATTCTCTTCTTTTAGAAAGATATTCTTAGAAATGGCAAATGATCTTTTTGTGAAATCTTTATAATCCCAACATGTTGAAAAATATCTAAACTCAAAGCAATACTAGAGAACATAGTATTGCTCCTGGTGTTGAGTCCTGCAAAATCAGTGGAAAGTTGCACTCTTCCCTGACCACAAGCAATGGACAATCACAGTTTGGAATGAAAATATTTTTAATGAACTATTTCAAAATTCCCATCTTATACTGCTTATGACACTCCTTAAAATATGGGGAAACACTATTTGCTGTAAAGGTAAGTTAAGATAGTCTTACTTGGAAGTACAGTTGATCCTTAAATAACACAGGTTTGAACTGTTCAGTTCCACTTAAAAGCAGATTTTTTTCAATAAATAATAATAAATGTATTTTATCTTCCTTATCATTTTCTTTACATTCTCTTTTAGCTAGATCACTTTATTGTAATCTTATCCTAATAATGAAAGAGAAACATGCAAATTAACTATCCCTCTGCTGCGCTCAAGCCATGTCCACAAGCCATGTCCACAAACCAATCCAAGTGACTATGCAAATTAACCTGACAAAGATGGTGGTTAATTTGCATATGCAGGTGTCAAGCGCCCCAGGAGGCAACAGCAGCTTTGGCCGCAGGCTCCTGGGACCTTCGCTGGCCCTGGAAGGCAAGGTCATAGCCACGCCTGTGGGCTCCCGAGACTTTTGTTATTCAGGGAGGTGAGGCACCCATTCCAAGCCACTCCCATGGGCTCCTGGGACCTTGCTGGCAGAAAGAAGGAGGTTTGGAAGACTTGGCAGAGCAGGAGACCGCTGGACATGGAGCAGAGCAAGAGAGAGGGCAGCTTGGAGGTGGGGCTCCATCTGTCACCCCAGCTTCCTCATCATAGCTGTGGAAATTGACAGCAGAGTGGAGGAAGTCAAACCCTCACAGAATCAGCCAGAATTAGCCATTGGTCAGACAGCTCTCAGCGGCCTGACAGCCAGGACTCTCATTCACCTGCATCTCAGACCGTGATAGCAGAGAGGTGGGACTATGTCTAAAGAACAACTGTTGATACAATGTAGTTCTACAGCCAAAAGCTGCCAAAGTTATCACAGAAAGTGTCTGCAGAGCAGCATGCATCTGATCTTGAAAGAAGGCAGTGCTTGTGACAGGATGCATCTGACCAACAGCTACTGGAAAAACGTCAGTCTGATGCCAAAAAACATCGGCGTTGACAGAAAATGTCTAAAGACCAATGTGCCTTTCAAGTTGAAAGAAGGTGGTGGCAATGACAGAATATGTCTAGAGAACAGTCATCAACAAGTACTACCAATACTGGTAGGAACTGCCTTCTCAGGGAAAATAGAGTACATGAGGATGCAATTCTCAAACATAGTTGTGGTGGAATGACTGTTTGATGTGAATTTTGCCTATCATTAAATTTCTCTGTTGAAAAACCTTCCGATAGGAAATGTACTCGATGTTGTAGCAAAGGGAAAGTCTGTCCAAATGATATACATTTTCCAGATTACCCAGCATATTTAAAAAGATTAATGACAAATGAAGATTCTGACAGTAAACATTTCATGGAAAATATTCGTTCCATAAACAGTTCTTTTGCTTTTGCTTCCATGGGTGCAAATATTGCATCACCATCAGGTTATGGGCCATACTGTTTTAGAATACATGGACAAGTTTATCACCATACTGGAACTTTTTACATCCTTTGGTTGGTGTTTCTCTGAAGTTTGCTGAACTCTATATTTTGGATACAGCTGAAGCTACAAGTAAAAGAATAGCCATGTCAGAAAACCAGGGCTGCTCAGAAAGACTCCCGATCAACATAAATAACCTCATGCATGACATAAATTAATTAACAAAATTATACAAGATGCTACATGAGGTAGAAATGGAAGCCCAATCTGAAGCAGCAGCAAAAGGTATTGCTCCCACAGAAGTAGTAATGGCAATTAAATATGATTATAATAGTGACCCTGTAGATATAATTCTCCCCGTGTAACCAAGGTTGCTGTCATATTCAGAAACGAAGATGGAGAACCTCTTTTTGAAAGGGACTTGCTCATTCATTGTTAACCAGATCCCAATAATCTAAATGCCACTAAAATGAAACAAATCAGTATCAGTATCCTGTTTCCTACGTTAGATGCAATGATATATCCTACTCTTTTTCCACCTGGTGAGAAAGGCTATGGAACAGATATTGCATTAAGACTCAGAGACACAGTGTAATCCACAACAATACTAGACGAAATGTAAGGACACGAGTCACACAAATGCAGTATTATGGATGTCATCTCTCTGTGCAGGACACATTCAATCCTATTTTAAATGTAGGAAAATGCATTAACTCAACAGTTTATTGTGGATTCATATTTAAAAATGGAGGCCAATTGGATAAATTTCATCAAAGCAAACCAATCTAAGTTGAGAGTTGAAAAATATAGTGGTTTTATGAATTAAATCTAGATCTGAAAATGACAATGTGTCAATTGGTAAAATGATAATACTTCCATCATCTTTTGAGGGTAGTCCCAGGAATATGCAGCAGCGATATCAGGATGCTATGGCAATTGTAATGAGGTATGGCAAGCCCAATTTATTCATAACCATGACATGCAACCCAAATGGGCAGATATTGCAAACAATTTACAATGCTGGCAAAAAGTTGAAAGCAGACCTGACTTGGTAGCCAGAATTTTTAATATTAAGCTGAATGTTCTTTTCAATGTATCAGTAAATTCCATTCATTTGGCAAAGTAATAGCTAAAATTCATGTCATTGAATTTCAGAAATGCAGACTGCCTCATGCTCACATATTATTGATATTAGATAGTGAGTCCAAATTACATTCCTCTAATTAATTCCCTTTTAATGTGCACGAATTTCGTGCACTGGGCTACTAGTAGTATATAACACATATAGCATACAAAATATGTGTTAATCAACTGTTTGTTAGTGGTAAAGCTCCAGGTTTGGGGAGAGTTTAATTATTTAACTTCCATCATATTCACATGTAATAGTAGAAGCATGCCTATATTTAGCATCTTTATTTTAAAAATTTTATTACATCAATAATAATTAGAACCAGGAACCAAAATACCTAATAAGCCATGCCTCATTACAATTGTTGAAAAACCATGATTAGGTGGTTTTTTATATATTGACAAAGAATCAACTCAATTGATTAGTGTTTTATTTAGGTTATTTGCTTAATTTCTGTCTGCATTGATGGTAGTCCTTTAAAAATAATATATTCTTTATAAACTCTGTTTATGAATGAAAAAATCAATGTAAAACAGCCAATTTTTTCAAGCAAATAAAATATAAATATCCAGCTAAGAAAAATAGATATTTGATGCAAAACATGATGATAAGGCTATATAAAAATCCAATCATTGCAACTACATAAACATAATGAGGTTATTTTTCATTCCTCACTTTCCACTGGTATAGAAGCTACAAATCAAAACAGAAAGATCTGAGGAATAGTCATAGGTCATTACCCACACCTGGAAAAATATTTTTGCATCTCTAAAATATGAGTAGCAATAGGTTAGGGAATGTTTGGAAAGATCACACAATAATTACATGGATGTGCATTTTAATACATACTGTACCAAACTAATCATTGTCAAAACTACATATTGTTTTATGTTCCTAATCAACTATTTTTCTCATTTACTTAGAACTCAGATACTTTATATTCATAGCACATTTCTATAAGGACAGATTTACAAATTTTCTTAACAAGTAATTAGTAAGGGCTACTAAACAGATAAGAATCAAAGGTTTTTAAAGTAGATTTCTTTCTAATTTCATCCTAATTATTTATTCTGCATGTATATTAGTTTAAATGAATGTTCTATACTAAGACTCACAAAAGGCTATAAAGTACATCCTTTTTATCCCTGGTTTCAGGATCATTGCTAATGACTATTTCTCTAATATTCATCATAAAATTCATATATTCAGAGCTCCAATTTTAAATTCTAAATTTCCAAAGGAAAAATAATTTTTAAAATGTTACCCCATTCTTCTTGAAATTGTAAAAAATAAATAAATAGGTAAGTTCTAGTTTGGAGTTACTTTTGTGTCTACCTCTGGATTTGAGAGAAAAGGAAGAAATAAAATAACAAGGGAAATCTACATAAGAATTCCTAATGTCAATCACTTCATCATATAGATTTGAGACCTAAATCCATTCTACCTGTGCAGTAATTTAAAAAACAAAATAAATGAAAAGGTGCATTAGTGATAAGGAACATCATTGCCCATCATATGATGTGGTGCAAAGGGCAATTCACCACTGTGGTCATTTTTTCTCAACCCCATTATTCCAGACTAACCATGAGGAAAACATCCACGTACAAATTGAGAAACATTACACAATATCTGACCAATAATACTAAAAATAGCCCAAATCTCCAAACCAAAACAAGATGGAGAAACCGCCACATGTCAGCAGAGGCGAAGGAGAGATGGCAAGTACATGCAGTATGGTATCTTGAGTGGGATGCAGGAAAAGAAAAAGGATATTAGTAGTAACACTGGTAACATCTAAAGAAATCCTGGAATATAATAATGTACCAATGGCAGCTTCTTACTTGGAACTAATTTACCATTCTAACATACAAGATGTTAACACATGAGGATAATAACTGAAGTACATGGGGACTCTCTTTGCTATATTTGCATCTTTTCTGTGATTCTAAACTATCCTAAAATACTTTATTTAAAAATGAAAGAAAAGCCCAGGTTTACGATGAAGTTGAAAAGAACCTTGAGTTTTTAGTACCACCAATATATGGTAGAAGCAAAATCAAGTTCTCTCTTGAGGAACAAATTCCCAAACAAGGTTTTAAAAACGTCCACTGATCCTTGGCCATGTGACTCGGTTAGAGCATCTTCTCAAACACCAAAAGGCTATGTGTTTGATTCCAGGTCAGAGCACATACCTAGGTTCTATGTCGTAGGTTTGATCCCAGTCAGGACAAGTATAGGTGGCAAAATGATCAACACATATCTCTCTCTCTCTCTCTCTCTCTCTCTCTCTCTCTCTCTCTCTCTCTCTCTCTCTCTCTCTGTCTCTCTCTCTCTCTCTCTCTCTCAATATATCCTTGGGTGAAGACTTTTTAAAAATGACCACACAAAGAGTTTGAAGGAAAATGGATTCATTCAAAAACAAAAACAAAAAGGAATGCCAAACACTGAAGAGATTTAAATCAGTCTTCAAAAACCTGGAACAGCTATTGGATTTATCCAACACAGTATAAGCAGTTGAATCATAATGTTACCTATTTCATATCCTTTAACATAACTTAATGAGTACACTTCCTTTTGTCTTTGTCATTTATAGGCTTCTCCTAGGAATGAAGCTCAGAGCCCTAACCACCCTTATTTGGGTGTTAAGTACAGGTTACTATAATTGGATGCCTTTCATAAAATAGTGATAAATCAAGGTATGGTAGCTCTGTTGGTTAAAGCGTTATCCTGATACCCCAAGGCTGTAGGTTTGGTCTCCAGTCATGGCACATGCAAGAACCAACCGATGAATACATATCCATTTCCCTCTTTCTAAAATCAATAAATTGAAATAGTGACAAAGAGAAATCAAACCCACTTTCTTCACCATGTGTCACAGTCCTTCTAGTGGCTTACTGCTATTCCCAGCTCTCTCCTTTCGAGGAACATTTTAAGATTGTACTTCCCTCACTCCATGCAGTTAGTGCTAGTTGACTGTGAAGTTTTGGAGATTTTTTTTACTTTATTTGCAAAATAAGTTAGTGGCTACAGTTTTATATTTATACCAGACAGAAAATCTGAGGCCTCTAGATCAGAGACAGAGTTTATTACCAATGAAAACGTAGCAACAGTCAAAAGTAACATCATAGCATCTGCCTCCATGTCCCGATCCACACAGGGAGTCATGATGAAGGCTAGATGGTGTTTGCACATGTTTGAGAATGCAAGATGGGAGTGGAATGCTGAGTTCAGGAGACTTTGATGTGATAGAGCAAAGGTGGGGCGCCATTTTCCTGCCAAGGACCATTTGGATATTTATAACATCATTTCAGGGCCATATAGAATTATCAACTTAAAAATTAGCCTGCTATATTAGGGTCATACATTTAACTAACTCACTCCTAATTCCTTGGCAGGGTCAGACCAAATGATTTCGCAGGCCAGATGTTCCCCACCTCTAGTATGCAGGGTGCTGGTACCAGACCTACCTCGGCAGAGAGAGATTTTATCTTACTTCTGAAATGGAAAGAAAATGTCTATTTTTACTACCCCAGGACATCTCTAAAGTTTACTGGGATGTTTTTATTCTGACATACTTAACTTAGCTGTAAATCCCTTAGCTCACATCAGGAAATGTGAGCTGTTGTCTCTCACCAGTTAGCCATCGTCTTATGACGGCTTTGCTTAATGAATGCTGGATGAGAGTGATGGAATCTTTTTAAGAATCAGTGAGTGATTCACTGTGTTCCTTTTTCTTTCCTTAGTGACCAGCAAAAATCTAGATGACAGATGTTACAGCAGATGGGTTTCCAAAATTGCTATGACATGAAACAAAACCTGTGGCAAACCATACACGCATCACGCACGCACACACACACACTCACACACACACAAAACACATTGTTATTTAAGCTACTAAGTTTAGGAGGTCAGTTGTTTGTTGTGCAACACAATTTACTAGTAACCTTTTCTAACTGATACACCATGGAAATTAGATGTCATGTTTTCTGTGTTCTGGCTCCATTCACTTTTTTACTTTCTGATGCATCTCTTTGTAAAAGACAGACAATAATACCTTTCTCCAAAATATTTGGTAGTCCTGCATTCTTTTCTTTTGCTCAGTTTTTATCTTACCTATTGCTATCTTCAAGAGATAAAATCCTGCTCATTTTTCAACATTGTCACCTTCTAAAAAAAGCTTCTATAATTCCTCTGAATAAAATGATAATTTTCAAGTTCACCGATATTTAGTAATTACGTGTGTGTGTTTTGCAAATTTTGCTTTGTTTCGTACTATATACTTATCTCTTACACACAAAACATGGGCTTTTGGAGATCAGGATCCACATGAAAGAATTGAAAACCAGGCTTTGCACTAATAGGAATTAATAAATTCTTACTGAATTGCATGAATTTCAGTTTTAACATATTTATATGTATGTAGGAAATATGCAAAGCATTTTCTTATAGTTAAATTATATTCTTTTGTTGTATGTAAAGAGTTTGAATTTATTCAATTCATTTACATTATCATAAATTGTAGAAATGTAAGTTATGGCAAATCTATATCTATATCTATGTCTATATATATATATGCTAGGGGCCCGGTGCACAAAAATTTGTGCACTCGGGGGGTCCTTCAGCCCGGCCTATGCCCTTTCACAGTCTGGGACCCCTCGGGGGATGTCCATCTGCTGGTGTGCCTGGCCAGCCTGGGTGAGGGGCTGATGGCTGTTTGCAGGCTGGCCAAGCCCCCCAGTGTGAACCCTCACTCCATTTGGGTAAGCCTGGGTGAGGAGTTGAGGGCTGTTTTCAGGCTGCCCACAGTCCCTTCAGGGTTCAAGTCCCTACTAGATAATTACCATTGCCACATAACAAATAATTATCCAAAAAACAATTCATTGTTTCTACAATTAAATTAAAATCACTATTAATGTAATCTTTTGCAAATTATATAATGAATCTTTTGTCTTCAATGTATTCAAAATCACAATATTAGTTTTTAAATTATGTAATTTTCAATAACAAATAGGTGGGAAGATTCAATCACTTTTATCTATATCATATAATTCTTTTTGTTTTATTCTTCAACAACTCACATGCTTTGAAGATTATGAGTTCCCTATTTAAAATTCCTAACAATTGTATCCTATTTGCATTTTCCTCTTAAGAATTTTGTAAATAGAAATATGTTTTCATGAACTCCCAGCTTCCCCTATCTCATCTAGTTTCCGTTACTCAACAGAAAAGAATAATGCTGACTCCATTGGCTTTTCCAAAGTCTTAATTTGTTCTGAATTTTTAAAGTGGGTAGACATTTGAGGAACATGATGTCAGCTCTGATTATGGAAAACCAAATCACGTGAATTTAACATTAGTTCACTTAGCAGAAGAGAGAATTTCTACCTTTCTTTTTTCAAATAATAATTTTCTTACCTTACTCTCAAATTCTGAGAAAATCACATTTAAGTTCAGGACACCATCCTATCATGACAACAAATTATTTTATCCAGATTTTGTTTGCAAATTTTTATTTTTATCCAGATTTTGTTTGCAATTCATACCATACCCTAAGGAATTTATTTTTTTTTAAGTCACCTGAGGAGCCCTGACCAGTTTGGCTCAGTGGATAGAGTGTTGGCCTGCGGACTGAAGGGTCCTGGGTTTGATTCTGGTCAAGAGCATGTGCCTTGGTTGCGGACACATCCCCAGTGGGGAGTGTGCAGGAGGCAGTTGATCGATGTTTCTCTCTCATCCATGTTTCTAACTCTCTATCCCTCTCCCTTCTTCTCTGTAAAATATCAATAAAATATATTAATAAAATAAAATAAAATAAAGTCACCTGAGGATATGTTTCATTGATTTATAATGAGGCCAGCCTGAGTGAGAGGGAGAGAGGGAGAGAAAAAAAGAGAAAGGGAAAGAGAGGGAGAGTGAAAGAGGGACAGAGAGGAAAAGAGGGAAGAAGGGAGAGAGAGAGACATTGATTGGTTGCCTTCGCCACGCATCCAAACCTGGACCAAACCTGTAACCTCAGTATGTGCTCTGACCAGGAATCTAACATGCAACCTTTTGATGTATAAGATGAGATTCCAACCCACTGAGCAACACTGGCCAGGGCAGGAAAATGTTTTTTAATTGTCTTAGTAAGGATTCCAAAATTTAAAACATAAAAAATTTTCTACTATTCTTTAGCTGAGAACTTATATTTCAACACTGCTTTACACTGCTTTTCCAAAGCTGCATTCCTGGAATGTCCCTCATGCCCTGCTCTGTGGCCTTTCCTCCTAGAACAGGAGCACTTTCAGGATCCCTTTTTCCCTATGGGTCCAGATCTCGCTCCAGCACAGGGCCCAAGACACTATAATTTTAATGTTCAATGAATATACCTGTGTTTGATCACATTTAATTTATTAAATTTTAAGATAGTAAAACACATATCTCATCTTAACCAGGAAAGATCAATCTTAGAATCAGACTAAAACTGTTCATATAGGGAAGATTCTCGATTTTTATTTTTGCAAGTTAGCATTGCTCTTATCATCACTCTTTACTACTTGGGAGTCTGAGAAATATTCACAGCTTTTGGAGAAGAATTGACTTTAGTTACTTTATTTTATTATGCTAAAATTATTTTTGTCTATTAGCTTACAAAGTATTTAGAGAGCTCTGCCAATCGATCTTGGTGATTCTATGTACTAATAGTCCAATTCTATAACCTAAATAATTACAAATTCTTCCCTGTATTTGAATCCCTATTTCCTTTGCATTGGCTCAGGTTATTATTAAATTAATAAAATAACCTTTTACATAGCCTCCTCTCTTACTCTGGCTCTTTTCTATTCCATCTATCTAGGGCAGCAAAGAGTAGTTTCTATGACATTAATCTGAAGACTTCAATCTCTCATCCTTATGCTGAAAGAGAATTTGAAAAAAAAATGAGTGCCGCTCATGAAAATGTTTTAAAACTTTATACATACCCCAGTAGTTTAAAAAATATTTTAATTGTATTATAATCTGCTTACTTACAATTATAGGGAACTTGAGATTGAAAAGGTCCACTGACCAAGATATTTAATATGTTTTTTATTGATTTCAGAGAGGAAGGGAGAGGGAGAGAGAGATAAAAACATCAATGATTGAAAGAATCATTGATCTGCTGCACACCTCACACTAGGGATCAAGCCTGCAACCTGGGTATATGCCCCGACCAGGAATCCTACCAAGACCTCCTGGTTCATAGGCCAACACTCACCAACTGAGCCATGCTGGCCAGGCTGACAAAAATATTGTCCTGTTATTTTTCTGTGAATGATTCGGAAAGCCAGAGGCACTCAGAGTCAACATGCTAACAAAATCCATAATGTACTCTAAAGTGTCTACTTAATTTGTAACAGAGTATAAATAAATATAGTGTGACAGTACTATGCATTTGCACTATAAATTCCAAGCATTTTAAACATAAGTTTTCTAAAATTGAACCTGGTTTTTCCCTGTTACTTATGATAACTCTTTTCAAAAGGCAAATAAAATATGCTTAGCTGCCATGATCAGGTTAACTTCAATAGCTTATTATAATACTTTTCAAATGTATGGAAGTGTTAAAATACTTCAGGGGCACCAATACTACCAAATAATTATTCCTTTGAAAATAATCAGATATGAAATATGTTCAAATTCCAGATGGTTATAACAAATAATTGGATACTAAGCCAAAAAAAAGAACAGTTTATTGGCCTTTTAAAAAAGAATAACATCTATATTCTCCCCCTAAGGTAATTTCATTTTAGAACATTTATTATGATATAATCACCCATCTTGTATTTTAGAAACCTTTTCTTCTCTCCTGTGTCTTATAATTCCATAGCTGTATTTCTTCAATAGCTTGTAATAATTGTATTGTGCTCATGGCCCAGAATATATTATTTATTAATCTCCTGGTTTTTGAAGTGTATCAACAAAAAAAAAGGAAAACAAGACCTTTAAAAAATCTTTAAAATGAAGCAGGTAACTATATTTTAGATGGCTGTCTTAAATTTGCCAAAATGTAAGACATATTCTGTTATGTGGCTTGTAATTTTATCTATAATTTTCCATCAGTTTAAAAAGAAGAGAACCGAAATTGCCACTGTTACTTAGTAGAATTTACCTCTATGACAAACTCCTTTTTGTAATTAGTGATCACTATCTCTTGTTATTGAAAAAAAGATGTCATAGTTTATGGAATACATTTAATGGAGAAATTTTTTAATGTGATCATTGAGTTTTTAGAGCTTCATAGATGATAAAAATATTTTAATACAGGCTCTATTATGAATAATAATTCAAGAAATTTCATGAACCTAGTAATCTGCAGGGAAATTTAATTCACTGCAGTGAAGAGGGGGAAGTCATTAAAAGAATCACTTGGAAGCCATTTACCTAACCTCTCTTTGTACTGTTTTCGGGGTGATGGATATGGTATATGTCTTATTTCATAAGATGACAGTCTACTGTTAGAAACATTGAGCTGAATTAATATTTTCTAACAATTCATAATATATTTTTTAAATTATAAAAATTGTGTAATGGTTTTATAGACTAGAAAATCTTTTAAGACAGAAGAAAGGCTAATCATTGAAAGAATGATTTAAGGCAGATCAAAAGGGCCTGAACATTTTTACTCAAAAAATCAAGAGATGGGTTTATGCAAAAAACCTTGGCTAACATAATGCAGATGCTATACTTTGAAGGGTAGAGACATGTGCCTTTTACAAGAGAAATTGGAGAGAGGAGCTCGAGACATTTTTAAAAGATAAGACACATTTCATTCACTTTTTTTTTAAGTTTTATTTTATCTTCATCTGCATGTACCTAGAAGGCTAAGTATTTAGCAGACCAGGCACTACTGAAGCCCCTTACACGTCCAGCGTGGTTCAGGGTTCCTATTCAGGGTTCGAGTTCTGAAGGAGGCCGCACACAAAATGAAGAGAGAAAGAGTGGAAGAGAATCAATTTGGAAACTGGGGGACCAGGCCGTGGCATCTTTCCCCTACCAGAGTAGATTGCCCACTGATGCCTGAGTCTCACCAGCCTTTTATTGAGTCTCTGAGAAAACAACAATATCCTTAGGCAGGAAATTCCAAGGAAGAATTTTACATGTAATTAACAGGTAGAGATTTGCTGTAATTAACAATGTT
>PVJC01017705.1:0-32182 GCA_004026665.1 Murina feae
TGGCTCCCTGGTGCATGTACAGGTAGTGCAAGCACAAAAAAAGAATTATCAGTCCCTCTGACCTCAACCATAGTCTCCAGAGGGCTCTACTAATATTGCAGCCAAGGTGTGGTATTCTCCTCCATGGCCTGCAGCCCCAGGAGACCTTCCAAGTTAGCCAAAAAGGTGACATAAGCATTAATGGATGGCTGCCCTTTGCTGAGAAATGTAGAGAGGCTATGTGGGGATTTTGTGAAATTGCAGTGCCTTGCATATTAGGTGAGCTTTCAATCTATCTTTAAATGGGGTGGCAAAGAGGACCTGCAGGCTGCCAGGAGCAACAGCAAAGAATAAGCACATTGAAAAACAGAAAAAACTTTTAAACAAACAGACATGAAGATCATATTGGGAAACTGAGAGCAGAGTCCCAGAAAGAATGCAAAAATCATTAAAGGGCCATCAACCATCTTGATATATGTTTGCAAACAACACATAAATAACTTCATCTCATGGCATGTGAAATGCAAAACAGTTCTGTTGTGGGTTTTCTTTTGGCCATCCTTAAAGTATAATTAGATACAGCAAAGTATAATTAGATACAGCTGGAGGAAAGCTATAGCTTCCGACATTAGACCTCTGGCCAGCCCTGCCCCTGACTAGCCCCAATTGGGGCCGGCCCACTGGACCCCACTTGTGCACGAATTTGTGCACTGGGCCTCTAGTATATAATAAAAGAATGTTTCAGTGATTGCAGAGTTTTTTTTCTTTATTATTAATCTTTTTTAAATTTCTTATTAAACTAATATAATGGCTTACCTATTAAAGACAGTTGTTGACAGGACAAGTAAAAAGTGAAAGAAATTACAATCATGTTGTAGGGATTTCCATGGAAATACCATCAAATTAAACATGACTGAAAAAATACTGGTCTTTCTTCATGAACTGTTGCTCCTAGTCTTCATGTCCAATCCAAATGCCAATGCAGGCCCTAACTGATTTTGCTCAGTGAATAGAGCCTTGGCCCACAGACTGTGATTGTCCTAGGTGTGATTCTGGTCAAGAGCAAGTATTTTGGTTGCAGGTTCCCTGTCCCTGGTCAGGGGGCACGCAGGAGGCAACCAATTGATGTGTCCCTCTCACATCGATGTTTCTCTCTGTCTCTCCCACTCCCTTGTGAGGATTAACAACAACAACTGAAAAAATGCCACTGCACTACCTGAAAAACTATGAATCACCATAGATGTCTCTCTCCCCACTAAGTCTTTACATGCAATCATCACAAAACCTACCGTCTCTGCTTTATTTTGCTACTGTCAACTGCCCTAGTCAAACACAGGCACTTAGCAGATGGCTCTCACAGCAGGGAAAATACTATGAACTATTATTGTTCTTTCTTAAGTTAATAAGATTTTTTAAAGCAAAACAAATGAGAAAGACATAAACGTAGAAAAATACCAACATTTTTAATGGAATAAATTGAGCTTCCTGACTCATTTCAGCATGGATGTTTGAAAACTTCATAGTAGACTTATGCTAGTCTAGAGGCAAAATACTCTTTGGTCTCCCATTGCTGTATGTGGTTCCTTCCATCGTTCTTCCACGTGAGGGGTCAGCAAAATAGGGGCCACAGGCCAAATACAAGCTGCCATCTAGTTTTGCAAATAGTCTCACTGGAACACAGTCATGCATAGTCATTACAGATTCTCTAGGACTGCTCTCATACTACAATGGCAGACTTTAGTAGATATGAAAGACCACATGGACTAAAATCAGGCTCTTTAAATGAAAAATCTTGCTGATCCCTGCTTCACAGCACAATCAGAGAACCCTAATCATATGTAATCTTGTTAGTCTTCTGCCAAAAACTCCAATGAGTCCCTGTAGTTAGTATTGCTGGCTTCCTACCTCAGTCTTCCTTATTGCTGGAGAACTACAACTGTATTTGGACATTTTACTGTTCTGATACACAAAGAAGGTGGTATCTCCTCAGCTCCAAAGAGAGACATGATTAAACTAAGCTCATTAAAGTAACTAGTTTACCAATAAGGGATTTAAGAATGAGAATACGATGTAACCCAAGCCCATCAAAAGTAAGGAGAAGTCAACCTCAAGTCTCTCAGTTTTTTCCCTATTTAAAAGAAACCCACAGGCCAGGCCAGTATTGTTAAGCAGATTAACAGTTGTCCTGTGCACCAAAAGTTTCCTGGTTCAATTCCTGGTCAGGGCACATGCCCCAGTTGCTGGCTCAACCCCAGCAGTGGCGTGCAGGAGGCAACCGATGAATGTGATAGTTCTCATACATTGATGTTTCTATCTCTCACTTTCCCTTCTTCTCTCTAAAAATAATTAGAAACATGTTTGAAAAAACTTAAGGAAACAAATAGCCCAACATCACTAATCAGGGAAATGCAAATTAAAGCCATAGAGAAGTACCACCTCACTCCGCTCTGAATGGCTATCCTCAACATATAAATAGCAAGTATTTTTGAGAACATGAAGAAGAGACAAAGCCTCACACACTGTTTATCCTATCTAATAAAAGAGTAGCATGCAAACTAGGTGTCACTCCATCACAAAGATAGCTGCCATCATGGCCACAAGATGGCGGCGCCCATAGCCACATCCTAGCTCATAAAAGAGTAATATGCAAATTAGGCATCACTCCATCACAAAGATGGCTTCCCCCATAGACACAAGATGGCATCACCCATAGCCACGAGATGGCAGCACGCAGTCCGACTCAGCCCCGCCACTGTAATGGTCAGCCTGTTAGCCAGGCAGGTGGCGGGGGAGGCAGGTGGCCAGACAGGTGGAACAGGCGATCTGATGGGGTTGGGGATCCCATGCCCAGGCCAGAGGCCTTCGCCAGAAGCCTTAGGCATGGGCAAGGGCAGAGTCAGTGATCGGAGGGGGCAGGGGTAGAGCTGGTGATATGAGGGGCAGGGGCAGAATCTGCAATTGCAGAGGTCTGGGCACTGGTGGAACCAAAAAAACAGGGGTCTGGAGGTCCCCTGCCCAGACCTGCAGCCTTGGCCAGGGACTGCAGGTGGGGCAGAGGTGGAGCCTGCAATCTCAGGGTAGGGGCAGAATCAGCAATTGGATGGGCCTGGGGGTCCCCTGCCCAGGCCTTCAGCCTTGGACAGAGGCTCAAGGGTGGAGCTGGCAATGGCAGGGCTCTAGGGACCATCTGCCCAGGCCTATAGCCTTGGCCAGAGGCTGCAGTGGGGCAAGGGCAGAGCCAGTGATAGTAGGGGGCAGGATCAGAGCTGGTGATTGCAGTGGCCTGGGCTCTGTGAAGCCAGTGATAGGAGGGGCTTGGGGATCATCTGCCCAGGTCTTCAGCCTCAGGCAGAGACTGCAGGCCTGGGCAGGGGCAGAGCCAGTGATGGCAAGGGTCTGGGGGTCCCCATCCCAGGCCTGCAGCCTTGTCCAGAGGTTACAGGCCTGGGCAGGAGTGGAGCTTGGATTGGAGGAGCAGGGGTGGGGCCAGTGATCAGAGTGAACTACAGAGGAAACACCTTTTCTTAAACGTTCATTGGCTAAGCTCCCTGTATGCCGCTGGTCTTATTTTTAGTAATTTGGGTAATAAGAATCCAAAAAGGCGATTCAGGGTTTTCCCACCACACTCCTGGAGAAAAAAAATGAAGGTCCACTGCTGGAGGGTTAAGAAATGTCATATCCTTCCCTAGCTGGTTTGGCTCAGTGCATAATGCCTCAGCCTGCAGACTTCAGAGTCTGGTTTTAATTATGACAAAGGGCATGTACCTGGGTTGCAGGCTGCTCCCTGACTGCAGCCCAGGTCAGGGCATATGCACCAATCAAAGTGTTCCTCTCACTTTGATGTTTCTCTCTGTTTTTCCCTTCTCTTCCACATTCTCTAAAAATCAATGGAAACATATCCTCAGGTGAGGATTAAAAAAAAAGAAAAAAAGAAATGTCATATCCTATGAAAGACACATCTTGAAAATGCCTAAAGTAAGTTGTCATTTTTTCATGGTGAAGCGACTGGAGTCTGTGTTGATGAAAAAACCTTGGTGGTTGTGGTGACTGGCAGTGGCTGCAGAAGCAGGGTGATGGGGCTGGTGGCTTCCCCCGATTAGCCTGATCACCTCTCACAAAGGGAGGCCAGACTGCGGCTTAGGGCCGCTCCCCAAAGGGAACAGGGAACGAGCCTAAGTCATCAGTAGGACATTCCCTGAGGGCTCCCAATATGTGAGAGGGGGCAGGCAAGCTGGCCTGAGGACCTCCCCCCAGTGCACGAATTTTGTGCACCAGGCCCCTAGTGTGAATATAAACTGGTACAGTAATTGTGAAAAACAGCATAGAAATTCCTCAAGAAATTAGAAATACAACTGCCATTCCTCATCTGGGTATTACCCAACATAATTTTGAAAAGAAAAATATCTGTGCACTCCTATGTTCACTGCAACATTATTCACAATAGCCAGGATATGGAAGCATCCTAGGATTCTTTCCATAGATAAATAAATAAAGAAGATGTGTTATGTATATGTGTTATGTATATATATAACACATATACATAACATATATACATATATGAGTTAATTTGCACTTTTGCTCCTGATTTGTTGGTGGGAATGGGCTTGTGGGTGTAACAGAGTGAGGGTTAATTTGCATATTACTCTTTTATTAGAATACACTAGGGACCTGGTGCACAAAAATTTGTGTACTCCGGGAGTCCCTCAGCCCAGCCTGCGCCCTCTTGCAGTCTGGGACCCCTCGGGAGATGTCTACCTGCTGGAGTGCCAGGCCAGCCTGGGTTAGGGGCTGATGGCTGTTTTCAGGCTGGCCAAGCCCCCCAGTGGGGACCCTCACCCCACTGGGGTGTGGCAAGCCTGGGTGATGGAATGAGGGTCATTTTCAGGCTGCCCAGAGTCTCTTCAGGTTTTGGGTCCCTACTGGAGTGCTTGGGCAGCCTGGGTGAGGAGCTGAGGGCTGTTTTCAGGCTGCCCACAATCCCCTCAGGGTTTGAGTCTCTACTGGGGTACTAGGCCAGCAAGGGTGAGGGGCTGAGGGCCATTTTCAGGCTTTCGGGCTGCCCACAGTTCCCATTGACCCAAGGTCCCAGCAAGGCTGGCTGGAATCAGGTTTCTGGAGTTTATTTATCTTCTATAATTGAAACACTATTTCTTTGAGCTGAGGCCTAGGCAGATAAGGAAGCCTCCTGTTTGTTTCAGCTCAGTGGCTTCTATAATTGAAACATTGTTACTGTGAGCAGAGGCAGGCAGTTGCAATGGAAGCCTGCTATTTACTCTAGCTCTGTGGCTGCCAGCCACCATCTTGGTTGGGTTAATTTGCATACAGCTGCTCTGATTGGCTGGTGGGCATGGCTGGCTGGTGGGCATGGCTTAGGCATCCTGGAGGCATAGTTAATTTGCATAGTACTCTTTTATTAGATTAGATACTAAGGACCTGGTGCACAAAAATTTGTGCACTTGGGGGGGTCCCTCTACCTGGCCTGTGCCCTCTCACAGTCTAGGACCCCTCGGGGGATGTCCAACTGCTGGCATGCCTGGCCAGCTTGGGTGAGGGGCTGATGACTGTTTGCAGGATGGCCAATCCCTCCAGTGGAGACCTTCACCTCCTCGGGGTGTGGTCAGCCTGGGTGAGGGGCTGAGGGCCATTTTCAGACTGCCCACAGCTCCCATTAACCCAAAGTCCCAGCAAGGCTGGGTGGAATCAGGTTTCTGGGGTTTATTTATCTTCTATAATTGAAACTTTGTTGCCTTCAGCAGAGGCAGGCAGTTTCAACTCCATCACTGGGGCAACAGAAACTTCCTGTTTGCTCTAGCTCCAGGGCTCCCAGCTGCCATCTTGGCTCGGTTAATTTGTATATAGTCACTCTGATTGGATGGTGGGTGTGGATTGGCTGGTGGGCATGGCTAAGGTGTCTCAGAGTGATGATTAATTTGCATATCACTCTTTTATTAGATTAGATAACTAATCTAATAAAAGAGTGATATGCAAATTGAGCTTCACTTCATTACACCTTAGGCACACCTACCAGCCAAGCCACACGCACCAGCCAATCAGAGTGACTATATGCAAATTAACCCAGCCAAGATGGTGGCCGGCAGCCAGAGAGCTGGAATAAGAAGAAAGTTTGCTCTGGTGATGGAGGAAGCTAAGGTTCCTATCTGCCTAGGCAGGCTGTGGTCTCCGCTCAAGGCAACAAAGCTTCAATTATTGAAGATAAACAAACCTCAGATACATGCTTCTATCCTTGGGCTCAAGGAAGTGCTGGGAGCCTGGTTTGTAAGGGTAACTCAACCTGGGCTCCGGTTAAAACAACAAAGTTTCAACTTTGGAAGTTAAATAAATCTCAGATACCCCTTGCTGCAAACAGCCATCAGCCCCTCACCCAGGCTGGCCAGGTACCCCAGCAGGGACCCTACTCCCTGAAGGGGATGTGGCCAGCTTGAAAACAGCAATCAGCTGCTCACCCAGACTGGCCAGGTACTCCAGCAGGGACCCCCTCCCTGAAGGGACTGTGGCCAGCCTGCAAACAGCCATCAGCCCCTCACCCAGGCTGGCCAGGCACCCCAGATGGGGACACCCACCTTGAAGGGGCTGTGGCCAGCTTGCAAACAGCTATCAGCCAATTACCCAGGCTGGCCAGGTACCCCAGCAGGACCCCCTCCCTGAAGGGGCTGTGGCCAGCCTGCAAACAGCCATCAGCCCCTCACCCAGGCCGGCCAGGCATCCCAGATGGGGACACCCACCTTGAAGGGGCTGTGGCCAGCCTGCAAACAGCCATCAGCCAATCACCCAGGCAGGCCAAGTACCCCAGCTGGATCCCACTCTGTGAACAAGATATGGCCAGCCTGAAAGCGGCCCTCAGCCACTCACCCAGGCTGGTCAGGCACCCCAGTGGGGAACACCCAACTTGAAGGGGTTGTGACCAGCCTCCAAACAGCCATCAACCACTCACCTAGGCTGGCCAGGCACCCCAGCAGGAACCCCACCCTGATCCAGGACACCCTTCAGGGCAAACCAGCTGCCCTCCATGCACCAGGCCTCTATCCTATATAATAAAAAGGTAATATGCAAATTGATCATAACAGAAGAGTCACTGGGAATGACTGGTCACTATGACACACACTGACCACCAGGGGGCAGACTCTCAATGCAGGAGCTGCCCTGTGGTGTTCAATGTGCTCCCACAAGGGGAGCTCTGCTCAGCTGCAAGCCAGGCTGACATCTGCCAGCACAGGAGTGGTGGCGGGAGCCTCTTCCGCCTCCTCAGCAGAGCTAAGGATGTCCAACTGAAGCTTAGGCCTGCTCCCCACTGGCATGTGGACATCCTGCAAGGACCCCCGGGCTACCAAAGGGATGTCTGGCTGCCAGCTTAGGCTCAATTGCCCGGGGAGCAGGCCTAAGCCAGCAGGTGGACATCTCCCAAAGGGTCCCAGATTGCTAGAGGCCACAGACATGCTGAGGGACATCCTTGAGCACACAAATTTTTGTGCACTGAGCCTCTAGTCTAATCTAATAAAAGAATAATATGCAAATTAACCCTCACTCTGTTACACCTAAGCCATGCCCACCATCCAACCCATGCCCTCCAACCAATCAGAGCAATGATATGCAAATTATCCTAGCCAGGGGTCTGGTGCATAAAAATTTGTACTCTCATGGGGGAGTGGTCCCTCAGTCCATCCTGTGCCCTCTCTCAGTCTGGGACCCCTCGAGGGATGTCCACTTGCTGGCATGCCTAGCCTGCCTGGGTGAGGGTCTGAGGGCCATTTGCAGGCTTGCCAAGCCCCCCAGTGGGGACCCTCACCCCATGGAGGTGTGGCCAGCCTGGGTGAGTGGCTGAGGGCCGTTTTCAAGTTGCTCACAGCTCCCATTGACCCATCATCCCAGGGAGACTGGATGGAATTAGGTTTCTGGGGTTTATTTATCTTCTATAGCTGAAACTTTGTTGCTTTGATCTGAGGCCTATGCAGGCAATGAAGCCTCCTGTTTGCTTCAGCTCTGAGGCTTCTATAATTGAAACTTTGGTGTTGTGAGCAGAGGCCCAGCTGGCCTAGACAGGCAGTTTCCTCCATGGCTGGTGCAACAGAAGCCTCCTGTTTGCTATAGCTCCGTTGCTGCTGGCTGCCATCTTGGCTGGGTTAATTTGCATACAGCCACTCTGATTGGCTGGGGGGCACAGCTTGGCTGGTGGGCGTGGCTTAGGTGTCTCAGAGTGATGGTTAATTTGCATATTACTCTTTCATTAGAATATATATATCTAAACTAATAAAAGTGTAATATTGAAATTAACTGTCTCTTTGGGACGGGTAAGCCACGCCCACCAGCCAATCAGAGTGACAATTTGCAAATTAGCCTAGCCAAGATGGCGGAGGCCGCAGCCTAGGAGAAGCTGCACACAGGGTCCAGCTGTAGCACAGGATGGGAAGAGCAAGCAGGCCAGTGGCTGAAGCCATGGGTGGGAAGAGGCTGCGGCCTGGAATCAATCACATTGCAGGGCACACACATGGACCTCCAGGGCTCACCGTGTGTGCCCTGGCCACCCGATGGCTTCCCAGGTGGAAGCCCAGGGGCGGGACCAGCCGGCCGGCCCTGAGGCTTTGTCCTGAGAAGCCATCAGGTCACCAAGGGCACATGCAAGGAGGCTTAGGTGGAAGCCTGGGGGCAGGACCAGCTGGCAGGCCCCGAGGCTCTCTCCTGGGAAGCCATCGGGTCACCAGGGGCACACATGGGGAGGCCTTAAGCCTCCCCATGTGTGCCACGGCCACCCAATCGCTTCCCAGGCAGAAGCCCGAGGGTGGGACCAGCCGGCGGGCCTGGAGGCTCCATCCTGGGAAGCCATCAGGTCGTGGATGGCCCCGAGGGTCAATGGGAGCTGTTGGCAGCCTGAAAACAGCCCTCAGCTTCTCTCCCAGGCTGGCCAGGCACCCCAGGCACACCAGCAGGTGGACATTCCCAGAGGGGTCCCAGACTGCAAGTGGGCACAGGCCGGGCTGAGAGACACCCCCCCAGTGCATAAATTTTTGTGCACTGGGCCGCTAATAAATATATATATATATATATATATATATATATATATATATATATATATATATATATAGAGAGAGAGAGAGAGAGAGAGAGAGAGAGAGAGAGAGAGAGAATGATATATTACTCAGGCACAGGAAAGAATAAATAACTATATTTGTATGCACCTAGTGCGATATATTACCTAATAAGCAGTGTATATAGAATATTAAATAATATAGATGGCAATAATAATAACAAGCTATTGGAGGCAGGGACAGTATTTGAATTCTGCAACATCACAGTAATAAGTACCTAAAAGATGCCTGAGTTAAATGGCAGATCATTAAGCCAAAAAATGAATAACTGAATTTTGATATTTTCTGTGAAACTTTTGTTTAAAAAAAACAAATGAGGGATAAACTTGGGAAAGCTCGCCCATATTATGCATATCTTCAAGGTCAAAACACTATTTCATCTTTGTGTTTCCCATAACTTGCAAAACCAACCTACACAAGTCCTCTGATACAGTCTACTAAGTCCAAGGTGTCTTCACACAGTTCAGATTGCACAATGAGCTAGGTAACATGTCTGGCATTTTTATTATTGAGAAACATTTTTGTACATTTGTTGTAATTTGTTGAGTCCAAGGTTGGGCTATTTGAATATTTATTATGCTTATTTTTTCACCAATGGCAACAGAGCATCTTCTTCTAAAGAAATTCCAGTGTGGTGATAATTATCAGATTAATGAAGTCAACATGTCTCCTTCTGTTTTGACTTCTGAGGATTGAAGTAGATATAATGAAACCTTGTTGGAATAATGTGGAAAATACACTATGCTTCTCAACAGGTATTGTTTTTCTGACTTCCGTTCTATGGGTAGATGTCTTTAAAACACAATCTCATTGAGATTTTTACACACTAGCTAAGTGATCTAGTTCTTATTATTTGCCATTTGTTTGTGATATCAGGAAAGTATTGTTGAGTTCCTAGTTTTAGTTCCTTTTTTTAGTGAGACAAATCTCTATGTAATAACAAGTTTTCAAAAAATATAATCCATTCACAGTAAAAACTAAACAAAAGATCCATTTTAGAACAAGTCCAATTTGGTATAATGTGAACATAGAGGAAGCATACACCATCCTAACATATTTTTTTTTTTTACATAAAGGTATTTTATGGGATTTTAGGTATCAGGACTAACTAAACGAATTTCTTTTCAAACAATATTACCCCAGATTTTAACTTTGTTATTAATACTGAAGACTATGCTATTAAGAAAGAGATTAAGAAAAACTACACATGCAACGTACACATTGTTTGGTATTTTTTCACTACTCTTTCATTATCCTTACTTCATCTATGTTAGGAGCACCAAGAGGAATTCACTATCAGAAGTCTTACCAGGAGTGCTACTTTCAGATTTTTGAGGTCTCCTTTCTTCTTTATATTTAGAAGTTAGCTGTTGCTTGCTGTGTACAATAATGGTGATAAATAACATTACTCTCTTAATATTAATATAAAAATATTTTCAAAATATAGTAAATTCATTGGATATTTCAGATAATATCAGAACTAATATTACAATGTTAATGATACCATACACTTTAAATTTGTAAGTTTTACTACTGTTTTATGAAGAACAAAATAAAAAAAAGTAACCTTCATGATTTGAGAGCAGTATAATTCAGTGAATTAATTAGAGTTAGCTTGACATAATCACAAGTTTCTAGAACTCAGACACCTAGTTCTATAAGCAATAGCTATTTGTTATCAAATAAGTCACTTATCTTTGGTTCAGTTCTCCTCTACAAAATAAGAAACTTTACTGCCTTATTTTAGATGTTTGTTAGAAGAGTTAAGAGAGATGATACAGCACAAAAATATGCTCAGAAAACTGCAAACCAAAGGAAAAAAATCTACTCCTAATATTTATTTCTTGAAATTATTTTGGATTCCCAAATAAATACCAATGTGGATTTTTCATGGTTTCTCATATTCAAATGTTGCAGTTTTCTGAAGTGTTATAAATTTTGGTTATTACCTATACTTACATTGTGGTTTGTTTTTCAGGGTAACTCAGCTATTATGTAAGTGGCAACTAAATTTATGTACAAATACATTATCCCATGAAATCAGATAACACAATGCTCCCTTCTTTATGCAGCAAATCATACAAACCACAGAAAAGTAATAGAAGTCAGGACCTGGGCTGGACTACTACTATTCCTTCTCTAACTACTCAGAGTCTGAACCAGCAGATCTTTATGAAAATGATGCTTAATCTCCCTGTCCACTCCCAATTGGCTTGGAAGATAGAACCCTACTGGTCACACATAGATACTTATGAGTCAAGGATGTGGCCTAAGTATTTTTAAGTCCCAATAACCTACTTTTGATTCAGAGTTTTCTGTTGACTAACTTCTATGTGAGGCATAATTTAAAACACTCTGAAACCTAAGGTAAACTTAACTCACTTGGGAAACTTTCATTGTTATGGCAAAGAGATCATTTGAGGGGCCAGCCACAGTTATGGAACCTCAGGCAAGTTGGTGCCTACTGCTCTGGAAGAGTGAGGTGGGACCTTCCACTACCTAAAGGAAGGTGCTCTACAGAATAGAAAGTGAGCTTGGGGTGCAGATCTGGTAACAAAGGAAAAAGGAACATCTGGTCCTTTCCTGAAACATTATTTGACTATCCCTGGCAGCTCAGAATGTTTCCAACTAACACTTTCTAGCAGAAAAAAAAAGAATCTCAAAGGGTAACTAGTCTGAAAAGATCTGGGCAAAGAAGTAAGCTCCACATAAGCTTTCCAGTGTGTTGAGAGTGCAGGGGGGAGGGGGACGTAAGACCTAGGAGGCCCAACTACCAGAATAAGGTGCTGATAATTGGAATAGTGACTAAGCATATAAAGCATAAGCTAAAGAAAAGGAAAGAAAAGAAAAGAAAAGAAAAGAAAAGAAAAGAAAAGAAAAGAAAAGAAAAGAAAAGAAAAAAAGCTGTAACTCTCAAGTCCAAGAGTGAATCAACATGGAGACTCAGAAATGTGAATCAGCAAGGCCAACCAGGGAGCAACGATCAATCATGACTATATGATGCGTTTTAATGGCAATTCAGTAACAATAGAAGCAATGGAAACAACAAAAAAGTTAGAATATCCTTTTTCACCTCTCCATCTAACTTGTGAAAGAAGATTGTCTCCCTTGACCTTAGAGAATCCTCTATATTCCTGAAGAACTCAAGGGGGAATGAATAGGAGATACCTCCAGACACTACAGATTTTTCTGCTACAGTGAACACTTCAAGACTAAAATAACTAGTTAGAAAAATCAGAGGTGAGACTTTATTTATAATCCCATGCATAAGAGTTCTATTAGAATGCAATGGGTAAAAACATTAAAAGTTTTTTTTTTTTATTCTAGAATTTTTTTAAAATTTTTTTTACATTTTTTAAAATTACATAAAGCTTTACAAAGATTAGTACATATGTCTCTTTTTAAGATAAGGAATCTGGCCCATTGTTCCTTCTAACTAGTTGAGCCTTGGTTTCCAGCTGAAGACCAAGACTGTTGGCAGCCCCAAACTATCTGACCCAAACTATGAAATCTTAGGTCACAAAAAAGTAACAGTGAAATGATTTTAATCTCATTTAGTGATAACTAGTATTTTAAAACAAACACAAATTAAAACCACTAACAAAAGCATCTTCTTCTGCAGTCCACCCACAATAAACTTGAGAAAAGGCACCGGTACCTTGCTGAAGAAGAAGCCTGATTGTATTTGTGGACTTATTATTTCCTGTGAGCATGCAGGCTATGTATATAACACAGAGGTCACTTCACCCTCAGCATCTTCTATTATGTTATTAATAGCTAACTTGATTTGTCCCCAAGTTAATACCCTGTTTGTCTGTTTAGAATTGATCTTTTACATGCTGAAGTGTTCATCTGTGTAAATTACCTCCAAGGCTAAAATGAAGGAGAAAAAAAGGCCACCTCTTATCCCACTTGGGTATTGCTCATTTCAAGTCCTCTAACAGATAAGAGACTATGCCGAGGTCACTAATCTGACATAGGGGAATATTTAAATAAGAAACTACCACTTGGCCAAGATGGTAAATACAGGTTGAAGTACAAAAGGATTTTTTGATTAATTGTTAAGCTTCGTTAAACTCCTGAAATTCTACCTGTCTTTAATTCTATCTACAGAAAAATGGAGAACACTGGAGATGCCAGAAGAACAAATAAATAACACAATGAAAGAAACATCAGAATCAGTAGAGAAAAGTAAAAGCAATGGAAGATGAAAAAATGACTATAGGAAAAGAGAAAAAAAAATCTTCATACAACTAGGTAAAGATACCAGCCTGAGGGGAAAACCATACTGGGAAATCAGTACATGGAGAAATCTATTAGAAATATCCTCTAATTAGATGCTGAATGTAATGAATATAACATTGTCTATACATAGATATTCTTTACTCATAGAAGCAATTCCTCCAAAGAAGAATAAATATCATTTTACCTAAAAACATTTGCCTGTTTAGGTCTGTTAAGGTAAAATCTTTGGTTCTGTGGCCATAGCTAACTGAGATGGGCCCTGGAAGCTTTGGTGGGAAGAACAATGTCCTGTTTACCACTGTACTTATCAAGGAGAGTAAGATAAATGTTTAGACTCACTGAGCTTCTAAGGAAAACTGTAAATCAGAGTAAACACACAATCAGATTTGAATTTCTGAGATGATCTGGTTTGCATATTTATCTCCATGGCAGAGTTACACAGGAACTAATCAGTATATGTTGAGGGACAACACAATAATTTGGGAGCCAAAATGGTCAAATCATGGCTCAGTCCCTTACTAAGTATTAATCTGTCTCCCTGAACCACAGTTGCCTCATTAATAAAACATAGGCTACAACAGCAGTTACTTTACACAGTTATTGTGGTGACTAAGTAACACATTAATTACATAGTATAGGTAGTATCTAGCCCACAGTAGAAGACTCTAGAAATGTTAGTTTGCTTTCATTCTATTAGTTAACATATAATTTTGAAAAATCCATAAAATCCTACCTGCTTAAAGAGTCCTCTTCTGAGATATCAATAACTATTTTTTAAAAAAGTAAAATACATTTTAAAGCAATAAAAATAGAAGACTCTAAAAGTACCAGATTAATGCATTGTTAGAAATGGGATGACACCTGAAGACTATACTAGAGTAAACATTATTGGTAGGTTATTAATGCATTCAGAACATTTATTTTCTCTTTTAAAATATATCAAATGCAAAAAAGAATTGGAAATATCAAAATTTGATACTTACCTGTGAACTGCTATGTACAGTGAACATAATCCTAATCAAACTCCATCAGACTGACAGAAAATTGTATCGTTATTGGAAGCAGAATCATAGAGTAACAACATCAAACTTAAATAGCATGAGTTTTCAGACTTCTTCCATTAATAGTAGTAAGAAGAGAGTTATTTTACTGTAACACAATACTTCTCCAGCTCTTGCATGAAAACTAGCCAGTTTAGGATGAAACACTACCACAAGGAAGCTTGATGACTAGGCAATACATTTTCCTTCAAAACAAACATAGGAAACAGATGCTTTCTGTCCCCATTTCCAATAGCAAATGAATAGGAAAGACCTTGAAATTCCAGTTGTATAAAGTATAATCCCTTGAGACTGCTTCCTTCCAGTGCTAGTGTGTATCCGTCCCCACCTCAGAGAGATGGCTGGAGAGACACCTAGTGCTCTACAGACGTGCATCAGGTCATTTTTCTCAGCCCTCCCCAAAGGTGGCAAATGCCTAAAGAAAGCATTCTCTTTCAGCTTGTATGGCACATGTCATCAAATACTATGCTGATGAAGAACAGCAACAAACCACTAAGGTCACAGAATATCTTGGATAACTACATCCAATTACCATGAAATTTTTATTTGTTCAACATTCAAAAAGATAAACACATCATGATTCCTACAATACAACATTCAGCAAAAGGCAAATCTATAGAGACTAAGAAATATCAGTGGTTTCCAGAGGTTAGGGATAAGGAAGTAATGAGTAAGGATAGCATGGAGGAATTTTAGGGGAGTGAAATGACTACATGACACTGTAATGGTGGGTATGTACCATCATACAAAGCTATAGGAAGTACACCAAGACTGACCCTTAATGTAAACTATGGACTTTGGTTGATAATGATGAGTCATTGCATGTCCCTCCATTGTAATAAATGTCTTTCTCTGGTGCAGGATGACAAAAAGAGCAAGACTGTGTGTGTTTCATCAAGCTAGAAGGGAATGGAAGGAGGTATACAAAGCGTTACAAAGCAAAGGACTGAATCCAAGAATACTCTATCCAGCAAGACTATCAATCAAAATTGCAGGGGAAATCAAGATCTTAGCTGACAAAAAAAGTCTAAAGGAGTTTATCACTACCAAGCCAGCAATGCAAGAAATGCTAAAGGGAATGCTGTAAAAAGAAAAAAGAAAAAGGTAAGAAACAACACAGGCACAAAAAATAGAAATGACTTCAAACAAGTACCTTTCAATAATAACTTTAAACGTAAATGGACTAAATGCTTCAATCAAAAGACATCGAGTGGCTGAATGGATAAAAAGACATGACCCATATATATGCTGTCTACAAGAGACCCACCTCAGAACAAGGGACTCACACAGACTGAAAGTGAAGGGATGGAAAACATCTTTCAGGCAAATGGAAAGGAAAAAAACAGCTGGGGTAGCAATACTTATATCTAACAAAATAGACCTCAAAGTGAAGGCCATAACAAGAGATAAGGAAGGCCACTTCATAATACTAAAAGGATTGTTACAACAAGAGGATATAATTCTGATAAACATATATGCACCCAATACAGGAGCACCCATATACATAAAAAAATTCCTGGAAGATATCAAGGGAGAGATCGATAACAATACAATCATAGTAGGAGACTTAAACACACCACTGACATCACTGGATAAATCCTCTGGACAAAAAGTCAGCAAAGAAATAGCAATCCTAAATGACTCACTAGATCAGATGGACTTAATAGACATCTTCGGAACATTTCACCTCAAAGCCACGGAATATACATTCTTCTCAAGTGCACATGAGACATTTTCAAAAATAGACCACATATTGGGTCACAAGCAAAGTCTTCCCAAATTCAAGAAGATTGAAATTATACCAAGCATCTTCTCAGACTACAATGGCATAATATTAGAAATAAACTACAAAAAAAAAGTCCAAAAAACTCAAACACTTAGAAGCTGAATAGGATGCTACTAAATAATGATTGGATTACCAATGAGATCAAATAAGAAATTAAAAACACTGGAAACAAATGACAATAAAAGCACAACAATCCAAAATCTATGGGACACAATGAAAGCAGTCCTGAGAGGGAAGTTTATAGCTCTACAGGCCTACCTCACATACAAAAAAAGATAGTAAATCATCTACCTCTACAATTCAAAGAATTCGAAAGAGAGCAACAAAAAAAACCCAGAGTGAGCAGAAGGAAGGAGATACTAAAGATCAGAGCAAAAATAAATGACATAGAGACCAAAAAATAAATAAATAAATAAATAAATAAATAAATAAAAACAATACAAAAGATCAATGAAACCAAGAGCTGGTTCTTTGAAAAGATAAACAAGATTAATGAACTGATAGCCAGGCTCACCAAAAAGCAGAGAGAGAGGACACAAATAAACAAAATCAGAAATGAAATAGGAGAAATAACAACAGACCCCGCAGAAATTGAATGAATTGTTAAAAAAAAAATACCATGAACTCTACTCCAACAAACTAGACAACCTGTAGGAAATGGACATATTCCTAGAAAAATACAATCTTCCAAAACTCAATCAGGAAGATTCTAAAAATCTCAATAGGCCAATAACTATGGAAGAAATTGAAGCAGTCATCAAAAAGCTCCCAGAAAACAAAAGCCCAGGGCCAGATGACTTCACAGGGAAGTTTTACCAAACATTCAAGGAAGAACTAAAACGTATCCTCCTCAGACTATTCCAAAAAAACTCCAGAGGAAGGAACACTTCCCAGCTCATTCTATGAAGCCAGCATCACCCTAATACCAAAGCCAGATAAAGACAACACAATGAAAGAAAATTATAGGCCAATATCCCTCATGAACATAGATGCCAAAATACTCAACAAAATTCTAGCAAATCAGATCAAGTAATACATCAGGAAGATCATAGACCATGACCAAGTAGGATTTATCCCAGGGATGCAAGGATGGTACATACCCGCAAATCAAAAAACGTGATACATCACATAAACAAATAGAGAGATAAAAATCACATATTCATGTCAATTGATGCAGAAAAAGCATTTGACAAAATTCAACACCCTTTCTTGATAAAAAGTCTCAACAAGGCGGGAATAGAAAGATCATTCCTCAACATAATAAAAGTCATATGTGACAAATCCACAGCCAATATCATACTCAATGGTCATAAACTAAAATCATTTCCTCTAAGAACAGGAACAAGACAGGGATGCCCCCTTTCACCCCTTCTGTTCAACATAGTACTGGAAGTACTAGCCATTGTGATCAGACAAGAAGAAGAAATAAAAGGCATCCAAATTGGAAAAGAAGAAGTAAAACTGTCCTTACTTGCAGATGACATGATACTGCACATAGAAAACCCTAAAGACTCCATCAAAAAATTATTAGACTTAATAAATGAATTCGGCAATATAGCAGGATACAAAATTAATGCCAAGAAATCTATGGCATTTATTTACACTAATAGTGAACTTACAGAAAGAGAGACTAAAAAAACAATCACATTTACCATTGCACCAAAAAAATGAAGATACCTAGAAATAAACTTAACTAAGGAGGTAAAAGACTTATATGTGAAAAACTACAGGACATTGAAAAAAGAGATAGAGGAAGACAAACAGATGGAAGAACATACCATGTTCATAAATTGGTAGAATCAACATCATTAAAATGTCCATACTACCCAAAGCATCTATAAATTCAATGCACTTCCCATTAAAATACCAACTGCATATTTCACAGACCTAGAATTAACTCTCCAAAAATTCATCTGGAATAAAAAAAAAGACCCCGAATAGCTCCAGCGATCCTGAGAAAGAAGAACAAAGTAAGTGGGATATCAATACCAGATATCAAGCTATATTAAAAAGCCATTGTTCTCAAAATGCCTGGTACTGGCACAAGAACAGGCATATAGATCAATGGAATAGAATAGAGAACCCAGACATTGAACCAAACCAATATGCTCAATTAATATTTGACAAAGGAAGCAAGAACATACAATGGAGTCAAGACAGTCTCTTCAATAAATGGTGTTGGGAAATTTGGACAGATACATGCAAAAAAAATGAAACTAGACCACCAACTTACACCATACACAAAAATAAACTCAAAATGGATAAAGGACTTATATGTAAGATGGGAAACCATAACAATACTAGAGGAATTTAAAGGCAACAAAATCTCAGACATATGCCAAAGCAATTTTTTCACTCATACAGCTCCTAGGGCATTGGAAACTAAAGAGAAAATAAACAAATGGGACTACATCAAAATAAAAAGCTTCTTCACAGCAAAAGAAACCGTCAACAAAACAACAAGAATGCCCACTGCATGGGAGAACGTATTTGCCAATGTTATCACTGATAAGGCTTTAATCTCCAATATTTATAAGGAACTCATACAACTTAACAAAAGGAAGATAAACAGTCCAATCAAAAAATGGGCAAAGGACCTAAATAGACACTTTTCAAAAGAGGACATTTAGAAACCAAAGGATATATGAAAACATGCTCAAAGTCACTAATCATCAGAGAGATGCAAATCAAAACAACAATGAGGTAACATCTCACACCTGTCAGAATGGCTATCATCAACAAATCAACAAACAACAAGTTCTGGAGAGGATTCGGAGAAAAAGGAACCCTTCTGCACTGATGGTGGGAATGCAGACTGGTGCAGCTACTATGGAAGACAGTGTGGAGTTTCCTCAAAAAATTAAAAATGGAACTCCCATTTGACCCAATGATCCCAGTTCTGGGAATATATCCCAAGAAACCACAAACACGAATCAGAAAGGATATATGCACCCCTATGTTCATAGCAGCACAATTTACCATAGCTAAGATTTGGAAACAGCCCAAGTGCCCATCAGCAGATGAATGGATTAGAAAACTGTGATACAACTACACAATGGAATATTATGCTGCTGTAAAAAAAAGGAATTCTTACCATTTGCAGCAACATGGATGGAACTGGAGAGCATTATGCTAAGTGAAATAAGCCAGTCAATGAAAGAAAAATACCACATGATCTCACTTATTTATGGATAATAAAGACCACTATAAACTGATGAACATAAATAGATACAGAGGCAGAACAGCATTGAACAGACTGTCAGACTACAGCTGGAAGGCTGGGGAGGGTTGAGGGGGGAGTTCAGAGATCAACTGAAGGACTTGTATGCATGCAAATAAGCATAATCAATGGACACAAGGCCCTGGTGGTAGGGGAGGAGGGGGGAAGGTCAAGGGGAAAAAAATGGAGACTTATCTAACACTCTTTGTAATACTTTAAGCAATAAAACAAAATTAAAAAATAAACAAATAGAAAGATACAAAAATAAAATAAAGAAAAAGAAAAAAACCAAGGACAGCTCTCTCATATTATTAGTACATTCAAGGTCAAAATGCTATTTCATCTTTGTGTTTCCTGTAACTTGCAAAACCAACCAACACAAGTCCTCTGATAATGGTATCCTAACTCCTAGGTGTCTTCATACAATTAAGATTGCATAAAGAACTAGGTAACATACCTGGCATTTTTGTTTTGAGAAACATTTTTATACTTTTATTAAAATTTGTTGAGTCCCAGGTTGGGCTTTTTGAATATTTATTATCATTGTCATTACCAATGACAGCAGAGCATCTTGTTCTAAAAAAAATCCCAATGTTCTGACAATTATCCAACTAACCAGATCAACATATCTCATTCTGTTTTGACTTCTGAGGAATGAAGTTGATGATAGTGAGACCAAGTGGGTATACTATGAAAAGTTAGCTATGCTTCTCAACAGGCATTGCCTTTCTGACCTCAATATATAGGTAGATATTGTAGAGAAAACAAAACAATCCCATTGGGTTTCTTGCACACTGGCTATGTGTTGTAGCTCTTATCATTTGCCATTTGTTTGTGCTACCAGAAAAGTATTGTTGAGTTCCTAGTTTTAGTGAGATAAATCACTATATGTAGTAACAAGTATTCATTTACTAAGTATAATCCATTCACATTTAAAACTAAACAAAAGATCAGTTTTTAGAACAAGTCCAGTTTGGTATGATGTGAATATAGAGAATATATACCCATCCTAACTTAACATCTTTTTTATTTTTAAATTCAAGATATAATGTTGGATTTTAAGGGTCAGAACTAAATAAATGAACTTCTTTTCAAATCATATTGCGCCAGATTTTAAATTACCTACAATTAACTTTGACTACTATTCTATTAAGAAAGATATTAAGAAAAACTATATATGCGACTTACACATTGTTTGGTATTTTTTTTCCTGCTCTTTCATTATCAAAACTTCTCTACTCTTACTTCATCTATGGAGGAGCACCAAGAGGAATTCATTTTCAGAAATCTTACCAGGAGTGTGACTTTCAAATTTTTTGTCTTCATTTTCCTCCTTATATTCAGAAGTTAGTTGTTGCTTGCTGTGCAGAAAAAAAAATGGTGAGAAGTAATATTATTTTCTTAATATTAACATAAAATATTTTACAAATATACCATATTTTCTGGTGTATAAGACGACAGGGCATATAAGACAACCCCCAACTTTTGAGAAGATTTTCCTGGGTTAAAAAGTCAGGACAGAGACCTTATGTGACACAAAAAGGAGCCAACCGGAGACACTTGCAGTCTCCTTCTGACTCTATTGAAATGAATGGAGTGCGGCCATTTTTGAGCTCCACCTACCATATGTGGCGACCACAGATTTTCCTGTCCGGCTCAGAAGTTCCAGTACCCGCTCTATAAGACGACACCCGATGTATAAGATGACCCCCAACTTTTGAGAAGATTTTCCTGGGTTAAAAAGTTGTCTTATATGCCGGAAAATACGGTAGTAAATTCTTAGAATATTTCAGATAATATCAGCACCAATGTTAAAACTTCAATTATACCTTACACTTTAAATTTGTAAGTTATACAACTGTTTTATGAAGTATGTAATTTCAAAAATAAGGTATAATAGTCATGATATGTGCGAAGTATAGTTCAGTGAATTTATTAGAGTTAGCTAGACATAATCACAAATCCTAATTTGTGATTCGTCTTAAACTCACATATCCTAATTCTATAACCAACAGGTCTTTGTTCTCAAACAAATCACATTACTTTGGCTCAAGGTCCTCCTTTACAAAATAAGAATCTTATTACTTTATTTCAGGAGGTTAAAGATGATGAAATGAGATCATATGGCAAAAAAAAAAACACACAAAAAAAAAACATGCTCAGGTAACTGGTAAAGCAAAGAAAAAAATCTAGTTATGAACTTTATTTGTTGAAACTATTTTGAATCCCAAGTAAATTCCAATGTGTACTTGTCATGGTTACTAAATGTTGCAGAAAACGTTATTAATTCTGGTTATTACCTGTACTCAGATTGAGATCTGTATTTCAGGGCATATCAGCTGTTATGTAACTGGCAACTGAATTTATGTACAAATATATTACCTCATGAAGTCAGATAACGCAATGCTCCCTTCTTTTTGTAGCAAATCATACCAACCACAGAAAACTAATAGAAGTCAGGACTAAGACTGTCCCTTCTCTACCTACTCAAACTATGACCCAGCAGATCTTTATGAGAATGATGCTTAATCTCCCTGTCCACCCACAATTGGCTTGGAAGATATAATCCTTCTGGTCACCCATGGATATTTATGGGTCATGGATGGGCCCTTAGCAATTTTAAGGACCAATAACCTACTTTAGATTCAGAGCTTTCTGTAGACTGGCTTCCAAGTGAGGCATAATTTAAAATAATATTTTGAAACCTGAGGTAAATTCAAATCACTTGGGGGAACTTTCATTGTTATGGCAAAGAGATCACTTGAGGGGCCAACCTCAATTATGGAACCTCAGGAAATCTGGTGCTTACTACTCCGAGAAAGCGATAAGGGGCCTTCCACTACCTAAACAAAGATGTTCCACAGATATAAAGTGACCTTTGGTATAGATATAGTAGCAAAGGAGAAAGAACTTCTCATCTTTTCATGTGTCATTATTTGAATCTCTTTGGCAGTTTAGTATTGCTGTAAGTAACACCTGCTAGCATGAAAACAAAACAAAACAAAACAAAACAAAACAAAACAAAACAAAAAAACCCCATGAAGCTCAAAGGATAACCTGATTCCCAAAGATCTGGGCTAATACATGAGCTCCATATAAGCTTTCCAGTGTGTGAGGGAGGCTCTGGGTGGCTAGAGCTAGGAGGCCCAACTGCGAGAATGGGGTTCTGGTAATTGGAATAGTGGCTAAGCATACAAAGTATATGTATGTAAACTAAAAATAGGTGAGTCCCCAAGTCCAAGTGTGAATCGACATGAAGACTCAGGAATCTGGATCAGCAAGGCCAACCTGAGAGCAAAGATCAATCATGATTATATGATGAGTTTCAATGGCAACTCAATAGCAATAGAATCAATGGAAACAACATAAAAGTTAGAATGTCCTTTTTTATATCTCCATCTGACTTGTGAGAGAAGATTGTCTTCCTGGACTTAGGGAATCCTTTATGTTCCTGAAAAATTCAAGGAGGTGGGGCAGTAATAGGAGATAGCCCCCAGAAACTACAGATTTTTCTGCTACAGTGAACACTTCAATACCCCCAAATAACTAGCTAGAAAAATCAGAACTTAGATTTGTAACCCCACGCACAGTGGTCCGACTTGGAATGAAATGGATAGAAATCTTAAAAGTTCTGAGATAAAGAATTTGGCCCATTGCTTCTTCAAACTAGCTGAGCCTTTGTTTGTTTTCTGGCTGATGATCTAGACTAAATGACTGGCATGCCCAAACTGCCAGAACCAAACTGTGAATTCTCACCTTTTACATAAAAAGTAAGAGTGAAATGATTATACCTTAGTTTAGTGATAACTAGCATTTTAAAAACAAATACAAGTTAAAACTACTAATAAAAACTTATATTCCTGCCATCTACCCAGTTATCTTGAGAAAAGACATCAATACCTTGCTGTAGAAGAAGCCTGGCTGTAGTTGTGGACTCATTATTTCCTGCCAGCATGCGGCCAGAGGTCACTTCACACTCAGCAACTTCAATTATGTTATTAAAACAGCTACCTTGATATACTCCCCAAGTTAATATCCTGTTTATCTGTCTAGAGTTGACCATTTACATGCTGAAGTGTTCATCTCTGTAAATTACCTCCAAGGCTAAAAATGAAGGGGAAAAAAGGCCACCTCCTATCTCACTTGGGTATTGCTCATTTCAAGTTCTCTAACAGATAAGAAACTATGCTGAGGTCACTAATCTGACATAGGGGAAGATTTAAATAAGGAACCACCACTTGGCCAGTGTGTTAAACAGAAGTTGCAGTACTAACGGGTGTTTTGATTAATCGCTAAGCTTTCCTAAACTCCTTCGATTCTACCTGCCTTAGCTTCTGTCTACAGAAAAACGGAGAACACCAGAGCTGGAAGAAATGGAAAAAAAATAACATAATGAAAGAAACACTAAGAAAAGGAGAGAAGAAAGTTTAAAAATTCGGGAAAAGTTAAAGTAAACTAACAAAGGACTCTAGGAAAAAAGGCAAAACTTCATACAAGTTGGCAAAGATACTAGCCTGAGTGGAAAATGAGATTGGGAAGTCAGTAAATAGAGAAATCTATTAGAAATATCCTCTAATTAGATGCTGAATATAATTAACATAACATAACCTATACAAAGATATTCTTCACTAACAGATAAACAATTAGTTTCAGGAAGAATTCATATCATTTTATTAAAAACACTTGTCGATGAGGCCTTGCTTAGGTAAACTTGGTTCTGTGGCCATAGCTAACTGAGATGGGCCTTAGAAGCTTTGGTGGGAAAAACAAGGTCCTATTTACCACTACAATTGTCAAGGAGAGTAAGATAAATGCTTAGACTAGCTGGGTCTCCTAGGCAAACTCTAAATCAGAGTTAACACACAATCAGATTTGATTTTCTGAGTTGCTCTGATTTGCATCTTTATCTCCATGGCAGAGGTTCACAGGAACTTACCAGTGTACGTTGAGAGACAGCAGACTAATTTGGGAGTCAAGCTGGATGACAGTCAAAACATGGCTCAGCCCCTTGCTAACTATGGAATCATGGGTCAGTTCATCCATCTCCCTGAACCACAGTTGCTTAATTAATAAAAAGTAAGCTACAATAGCATAACTACTTTACCAAGCTATTGTGATGACCATATAACCCAGGTAATTACATAGTATAGGGTATAGCCTACAGTAGAACACTCTAGAAATGTTAGTTTCTTTTCTCTGCATTTTCTTAGTGAGCACATAATTTTGAAAAATACGTAAAATCCTACCTGTTTAAAGAGTCTTCATTAGAGACATCAGTCACTGTTTTAAAAAAAGTAAAATACATTTTAAAACAATAAGAATACAGGACTTCAAAAGTACTGAATTAGTGCATTGCTAGAAAGTGTAACTTTGGGACCACACCTGAAGACTATACTAGAGTAAATATTATTGGTAGGCCATTAATGCATTAAGAACATTTACTTTCTCTTTTAAACATATAAAACTAAAAAAAGAAGAAAGAAAGAAAATGGAATCTATCTGAATTTGATACTTACCTATGCACTGTCATGTACAAGGAGCAATAATCCTACCAACCCCCATTAGACTGACAGAAAATGTTATTGTTAGTGGAAACAGAATTATAGACTAAACATGTCAAACTTAAATAGCATGAGTTTTCTGGCTTCTTCCATTAAGAGCAATTAGAGGAGAGTATACTTATTTTTCAGTAGCACAATACAAATTCTCCAGCTCTCACTAGTAGGTGCAGACTAGCTAGTCCAGGATGAAACACTCCTATCATAAGGAAACTTTGTCGTGAGGCACTACACGTTGCAGCACAGTAAAATATAGGAAACAAATTCTTTCTGGCTCCATTTACAGTGGGAAGATAAGTAGGAAAGACTTTGTGATTCCAGTTGTATAAAGTCGAACTACTTGAGGCTGCCTCCTTCAATTGGGAGCATCTCTCTGGACCCACCTCATAGAGCAGGGTGGAGCAATTGTTCATGCTCTACAATAGTGTGTGAGGTCATCTTTCTTACCCCTCCCATTAGGTGGAACATGCCTATTGAAATCCTTCTCTTTCAGCTCGTATGGCATATGTCATCAGACTCTATGCTAATGAAAACAACAACTTAGGCCCTTCTTGGGTAACTACAGCCAATTACCTTGGGATTCCTTTTCTAAATATTCAAACAGATACCCACTGTGTGATTCCAACTATACAACACTTAGGAAAAGGCCAATCTAGGGAGATGGTAAAAAAGATCAGTAGTTTCCAGGGGTCAGGGAAAAGTACAGGAGGAATAAGCATAGCATAGAATATTTTTAGGGTAGTGAAGCGATACTATTTGATATGATTCTACATTCTAATGGTGGGTATGTGCTTTCATGCATTTGTCACAATCTATAGCATGTACAACACCAAGAGTGAACCTTACTGTAAACTAATGACTTTGGTTGATAATGATAAGTCAGTGCACATCCATCCATTGTAATAAATATAATTCACTATTTCTAGAGGTCAAAAATGAGCAAGGCAGCAGGGCCTGTGTGCCTCAGTGGTTGAGCATTGATCTAGTAACCAGGAGGTTAAGGTTTGAGTCCCAGTAGAGTCAATGCCTGCCTTATGGATTGATACCCAATGTGGGGTATGCAAGAGGCAACCTATCAATAATTCTATCTATGTCTCTTTATCCCTTTCTCTCTGAAATCAATAAAAAATAAATTAATAAAAATGAATAAGGATGTGTATGTTTGCATTTGTGTGGTTTATGGGCACTCTCTGTACTTTCCACTCAATTTTACTGTGCACCTAAAACTGCTCTAAAAATATGGCTTATTAATTTTTGTTCCAAATAATGTATTCCCTGAAGCTGCTGTTATCATATATCAACATATTAACATAATTTTCAAGATATAAGTAACCTTGAAATCCTATCTAATAAAGAGGGAACATGCTAATTGACGCTCATACCATCACAAAGATGGCGGTGCCCACAGCCAATAAGGAGGGAATATGCTAATTGACTGCCCTGCCCTTAAAGATGGTGTTACACACAGCCACATGATGGCTGGTAGGGGAGGACAGCTGTAGACAATCAGGTCTGCAGGGGAGGGCAGTTTGGGGTGACCAGGCCAGCAGGAGAGGTAGTTAGGGGTGACTGGGCCAGCAGGGAAGGGCAGTTGGGGGTGAAATCAGGCTGGGAGTGGAGGACAGTTAGGGGCAACCAGGTCTGCAGGGTAGGGCAGCTGGGGTGACTGAGCCACACCAGGGGAGGACAGTGTGGGGTATCAGGCCAGCAGGACAGCAGTTAGGCATCAATTAGGCTGGCAGGGGAGTGGTTAGGAGTGATCCAGCTAGCAGTCAGAAGCAGTTAGGGACAATCAGGCAGGCAAGCAGTTGCGAGCCCAAAGTCCCAGATTGTGAGAGGTATGCCCAACTGCTGATCCCTGTAGGATTGGGCCTAAACCAGTAGTTGGACATGCCCTAAGGGGTCCAAAATTGGAGAGGGTGCAGGCTGGGTACTACTTGCTCTTAAAATAAATTTTTAGATCAAGGCCAAATAGTCAGTCAGGGCTATACCTGCTATGCAGAGACATTTCATGCAGCAGGCCTAAGACTGCTATCCTTAGAAAGTCCTGCTTACATGGCTACCCTTCCATGGGTGTCTGAAAACCTGATTTTGGTGATGGTTTCCACCTTTCCCTAACTGAGAAGAGTGGCCCCTTGTGTCTAAACACCTTGTACAACCAATGGGGTTCATACTGCACACTTGCTTTCCTTCTGGGAATCTGGAATCTTGGTACATGCTATGGGGAAGATGCCTTAAAAAGCTCTGAGTCTAATAAGACTGGTAGATGACATATTTCACATGAGTTATCAGAATTTGACCCTGGAATATCTAAGCACATCCTGGTAACTCCACATGGAGAGGGCTCAAGGAAGGTTGTGCCCTCTGTCCTCCACACTTTGTCACACCTCCTCACTCCACTCAGAATGGATGTCATCAAAATATAAATAAATTACAATTGTTGGCGAGGATGTGGAGAAAAGAGAAAGCCTGGGGCACTGTTCGTGTGGTTGTAAATTGGCATAGTCACTGCGGGGGAAAAAGCCTCAGCCACATGTTTAAAACTCTAACACTCATCATGGACTTAGTGTCTGACACATACTAAACACCAATAAAATGAATAAATGAGGATAATTATAAGATGCTAATGAGCTCTGGCACCTACTAAGCACTAAATAAATTATAGTAAGTAATAGAAACAACAATGATACTAACAAGCTCTTAGAGGGCAATGACTGTTTTTAAAATGTTTCAATTCTGCAACATCAGAATAACACTTAGTACCTGAAAGACACCTGAAAGTTAAATGGCAGATCATTTGGCTGAAAAATGAATAACTGAATTTTGACATTTTCTTTGAAAATTCTGTTTAGAAAAACAGAGAAATAAACCAGCTACACCTCCTCCATATTATGAGCACCTCCAAGGTCGACATGCTATTTCATCCTTGTATTTCCATCACTTGCAAAACCAACGACCCAAGTCCTCTGATAAAGGTCTACTAAGTCCAAGGTGTCCTCATACAGTTCAGATTATACAATGAACTAGGTGCCACTTCTGGCATTTTTGTACAAAAATTTTTGTACATTTGTTATAATTTGTTGAGTCCCAGGTTGGGCTATTTGAGTATTTATTATCATTATCATCTGACCAATAGCAACAGAGCATCTTGTTCTAAAGAGATTCCAGTGTCCTGATAATTATCAAATTAATAAATTCAACATATTTCCTTCTGTTTTGACTTCTGAGGAATGATGTTGATAACAGTGAGACCTTGTTGGTATAATATAGAAACTATGGTACACTTCTCAACAGGCATCGCCTTTCTGACTTCAGTACTATGGGTAGGTATCTTTAAAAAACAATCTCACTGGGATAGTTGCACACTGGCTAAGTGTTGTAGCTCTATGGTTTGACATTCCTTTGTGCTACCAGGAAAGTATTGTTGAGTCCCTAGTTTTATTTACTTTTTTAGTGAGAAAAATCACTATGTAATAACAAGTATTTATTTACTAAATGTAATCAATTCATAGTTAAAACTAAAGGTCCATTTTAGAACAAGCCCAATTTGTTGTGAATATAGAGGAATCATACACCATTCTAATTTAAATTATTTTTCTTTTTTACATAAAGATCTCATGTGGGATTTTAGAGGTCAGATTAAATAAACGAACTTCTTTTCAAAGGATATTGCCCCAGATTTTAAATTACCTACAATTAACTTTGTTAATCAGGCTGAATACTATGCTATTAAGAAAGAGATTAAGAAAAATATACATGCAACTTCCACATTGTTTGGTATTTTCCCTGCTCTTTCATTATCAAAACTTCCTTACTCTTACTTCATAGATGGTGGACCACCAAGGGAAATTCACTGTCAGAAATCTTACCAGGAGTACAAGTTTCAGATTTTTGGGGTCCCTTTTCTTCAGCAGTTAGTTCTTGTTTACTGTGTACAAAAAAATGGTGATAAATAATATTACTCTCTTAATATTAACCCCAAAATAATTACAAATATTGTAAATTCTTAGAATATTTCAGATAATATCAGCCTAAGATTAAGACTTTATTTGTACTATATGCTTTAAATTTGTAAGTTATGCAACTGTTTTATGAAGTATGTAATTTAAAAAAGTTATAACAAGTCATGATTTGTGGGTAGTATAGTTCAGTGAATTGATTATCGTTATCTTGACATTATCACAAATGTCTTGAACTCATACCTCCTAGTTCTATATCCCACAGCTATTTCTCCTCAAACAAATCACTTTTCTTTTTTCTTTTTTTTTGGTAGACACATTCATTCCTTTATTTTCATAACCACTCAGGCTGCCTGCTTTGGCTCAAGTCCTCCTCTACAAAAGAAGAATCTTACTACCTTATTTCAGAAGGTTGTTAGGAGGATTAAACGAGATGATAGAGCAAAAGCACATGTTCAGAAAAACAATAAAGCAAAGAAAAAATAAACTTTATTTGTTTAAACTATTTTTGAATCCCAAATAAATGCCAATGTGAACTTTTCATGGTTTCTGACATCCAAATATTGCAGTTTTCAGGATATCTTATGAATTTTGGTTATTACCTGTCCTTACATTGTGGTTTGTATTTCAGGGCATCTCAGCCATTATATAACTGACAACTAAATGTATGCACAAATATTACCCCATGCTCCCTTCTTTTTGTAGTGAATCATATCAACCACAGAAAACTAACAGAAGCCGGGACCTGGCCTAGACTCCTACTCCCCTTCTATACCTACTCAAACTGTGATCCAGCAGATCTTTATGAGAATGGTGCTTAATCTCCCTGTCCACCCCAGCTGGGTTGGAAGATGCAATCCTACTGGTCACCTCTGGATGCTGATGAGTCATGGATGGGCCCTTAGCAATTTTAAGGACCAATAACCCACTTTTGATTCAGAGCTTTCTGTTGACTGGCTTCCATGTGAGGCATAACTTAAAATATTTTGAAACCAGAGGTAAATTTAAGTCGCTTGGGAAAGTTTCATTGTTATGGCAAAGAGATCACTTGAGGGGCCAACCTCAATTATGGAACATCATGCAAGCTGGTGCTTACTAGTCTGGGAAGGCCTGATGGGACCTTCCACTACTAAACAAGGATGCTCCACAGGAAGAGAGTGACCTGGAGAACAGATCTGGTAACAAAGGAGAAAGGAGCGTCTGGTATTCTCCTGCAGCATTGTTTGAATCTCTCTGGTAGCTTAGCATGGTTCCAACTAACACCCGCTTCTTCCATCCAAAGCTCTTGCAGTTTTATGTCCCAGCTTTAATAAACGTGCTCTCCAAATAAAAATTTAAAAAGAACAAAGTATTGTACCTGTTCTCCTGGTCCTGTTTTGCACCTCTGGATACTAACAATTTCACCATACTAGAATTCTTACAAAGTTTGGCAATTGCAAGTGGTGTGAAGTTATGCTGTAAAGCAGTAAAAAACAATTTATAATTTACAAAATTACATAGATCCAAATTGAATATTAAAAATTATGAAATATCCTCTGAACTTACACATATAATATAGAAAGTAAATAAAAAGTAGCCCCTTTTGCCCTGGCCAGTGTTACGCAATGGCTGGAGTGTCTGCTGCACATGGAAGGGTTGCGAGTTATATTCCTACTCAAAGGTAAGTCCTTGGGTTGCAGGTTTGATCCCTAGCCCCAGAGGGGGAGGCACCCAATCCATGTGCCTCTCTCACATAGATGTTTCTCTCTCTCTCTCTCCTTCTCTCTCTCTCTCTCTCTCTCTCTCTCTCTTTCTCTCTCTCTCTCTCTCTCTCATCTCTCCCTCCTTCTACTCTCTTTAAAATCAATGGGAAAGAATATCCTGTGGTGAGGATTGAAAAAAATAAGAGCCTCTTTCTTCTCACCCCTGTGCAGTCACTGGCTGTCCTTCCCTTTAAAATGCACTCCACTCCCTCTTCAACAGATGAACTGCAGCATCATTCTCCAAATTTCACTTCCAGCATGCACAGTACTGGTTCCAAGAATCTTTGTTCCTATACTATCATTATTTTGTTGCCTGTGGATTGGGGCTTCCTCTCCCACTTGTACTCACCCAGCTCCCCTTGCTGGGTACTAGGCCTCCTCCTCCCACCCATCCCCAGCAGCACCATTTCCTAAGCCCCTGCCGGCCCAGCAGCCAGTCCCCAGCATCACTTCACTCCCCCAGGCCTGCAGTCCTTAGTGGGCCCTGAGCCTATCTCCCACTCCCAGGCACTAACAGGAAGTTGATCCTTCTGGAGTGGAAGGGAGGCAAAGCTTTGCCCCCCTCTGTGGATGAAACATTTCTCCATGCCCCGCTGTGGGCTTTGGAGTTGTTTCCATGGTGACAGGGCCTGATATATTATATTCAGTATATGTATGTGAGAAAGAAAATGCTTGTGCCCAGCTGGTGTGACTCAGTGTTTGAGTGTAGACCCATGAACCTAGAGGTCACAGTTGATGACGGGTCAGGGCACATACCAGATTTGTGGGTTCAATTTTCAGTAGCGAATTGCAGGAGGTAGCCAATGGATGATTCTCGCTCATCAATGATGTTTCTCTCTCCCTCTTTCTTCCTCTCTCAATGCAAAAATAATTTAAAAAAAAATGCTTGTAACTAAACTAAAAACGTGTATTTCAAATATTTTGTAAATCAGGTTACTTGAGCCATACCCTGTTTCTCGCTTCAATATCTGCCCTGCGCGAAAGCAGCCTTTCCACTATAGCTCTATTGCCAGTACGGACAGCATGGTGGAGAGCAGTCTCGCCATGGATGTCCACTATATTTGGATTGGCACCATAGTCCAGCAGCACATTTGCACACTTCGTATTCCGGTGTTCTAGGGCCTGTGAGTATTATGCCAAGAAATAGATTATAAGTTCTAGGAATCAAAGTAAACATTCCACAAATTTCACCAATGACTTTTAGTTCAATGTGATGAATTGATTTTTATTCTAAGTAATTAAATCAAACCTATCTCATTCTTTCACCAATGACTTATAGTCAATGAGGTAAATCCATTTTTATTCTAAGTAATTACATCAACCCCATCTCATGCTGACATAGTTGGCGAGTGCATACCTGAATCAGAGCTGACTTATTCTCACCGTCACAGAGGTTCAATCCGCATCGTCTCTCTATTAGGAGTCTCGCCATCCTTGCATGGCCATAAGCACAGGCCACGTGGAGAGCAGTCCTGTGGATGTCAGAGGACTCTTTAGGAACTTAAAGGGCGCTGTCTCAAAACACACGTTA
>PVJC01017706.1:0-32227 GCA_004026665.1 Murina feae
GTTCCTTTTGTTTGGAGTTCTCTGCGCTTCCTGGACTTGGAAGTCTATTTCTTTCACCAGGTGGGGGAAGTTTTCTGTCATTATTTCTTCAAATAGGTTTTCAATATCTTGCTCTCTCTCTTCTTATGGCACCCCTATAATTCTGATGTTGGTATGCTTGAAGTTGTCCCAGAGACTCCTTACACTATCTTCATACTTTTTTATTTTTTGTTTGTTTGGTTTTTTGTTTGGCTTTTTTGGCTGGGTGGGTTTTGCTTCTTCATATTTCATATCTTGGACTTGATTCTTGCAATCCTCTCGTCTGCTGTTGGATTTCTGTATATTATTCTTTATTTCATTCAGTGTATGCTAATTTCTAGCTGGTTCTTTTTCATATGCTCGAGGGTCTCACTAAATTTATCAGCAGTCTCTAGAAACTTCTTGAAAACCTGATAACCATGGTTTTGAACTCTATATCCAGTCGTTTGCATTCCTCCATTTCTGTCTTTTGTGATCTTTTTCTTAGTCTCCGCATTTTGGCTTTCTGTGCTAGGTGTCCTATATAGGGCCCAGTGATTCAGCCTCCCCAATCACCTGGGGTGGACACTCTTGTTGTATGCCTTTGAAGGCTGGGTGCACAGTCTTGATGTAGTTATCACTGGGAGGTATCACTGGGGGGAAATGACCTGCAGGTCTTTCTCCTCGTTGTTTGGAGTTTGGATCTATTGGAGTTCTGTCTCAGCTGCAGACCCTTAGGTTATGCTGCAGGCAGGCAGGCACACAGCTTGGGCGGGGTTATAGGTGGGGTGGGGCGGGGTCTCAGAATCACCGGGGGTGGAGCGACTCACAATGGCGTCTCCTTTGCTGATGCCGCAGTTTCTACCCGGTTTGGCGTCTCCAAGCCCTAGGGTCTGCGCACGATTCTCAGTCCCCGAATCTCCAGGTCAGTGATGGGTGCGGATAGCAGTGCTACAATGCCACTGGTCTTCCACCGCCCCATTGCCCTACAGCCCGCGTTGCATTCAGTGCGACCCAGGAGTTTATAATCTTCTAAGGCACGGACCCGATCGCCGCTGCCACCCTTTCACTCGCACCGCCGCCTCCGTTTCGCACGCGTCCGTACCTTTCAGTTTGGGCGCGCTGGGAGCTTCTCAAAGCACTCCTCTTGCCTTCTAGATGTAACGCTTCCCCTCCCCTGGTTCTGGAGGATGGCCGTTTATCTGTGTAGTTGTATTTCTATAATGTAGGTGTGGAGGCTGTGCATTTAGGTATATACCTCATGCCGCCATCTTGGTTCTCTCATCGTGCTGTCTTGATCATCTTCTCATGTCTGAACTCCCAGAACTTTGTCTGCAGCCGTCCTTGCCTGCACACACCCTGCGTAATTGGCCATTGCCAATCTCCCTGAATACACAGCCAGTCGTCTTTGGCCTGCTTCTCTCTCCCTGAGGCTGAAACGGTGGTTGTTCTGTGATTCAGTGACCTGGTGGTTCCACGGAGCCCTGGGATGTGGCTCAGGGGCTGGAAGGAACTTGGAAAGGTCTTTAATCCATCCCCACACTGGCCTGACCTCTATCCACATCAGAAAGGAAACTCTACCCTTTTCTTCATGCTTCCTCATAGAGATCCCTGGAGAAAGCCTGTCTGGTCTCGGTGTTATCCAGTTTTGCCCTAACCACTCCCCTGCCCTAATCCTTCACAGCAAATATCACCATTTTTCTCTCTCTGGCCCTGCTGCGAGCCTTCAGAGCCCCTGTCGGTTCTGTGACTGGTTCCCTAACATTCAACTTCACAGCACCTCAGAGCTTAAACCCATGGTAGCTGTGCCCCAGTCTCAGAAAAGTCACCAGCACCAGGCACATCACTGTCACTTGAGCAACATCCCACTTGGTTTGTCCCAAAACCTCCGACCTGCTGGGAAGCTACTGATTGCCTCTCTCCAAGTAGGTTCCGCTGTGAGTCGATGTGGGAGGAGGTCATGCTTTCCGTTCCAAGTCAGCCCCTTTCATTTGTCGGCGTTACTCTCGAGGCTCATCCTTGATTTTATTCTTTTTTTAATTTGTCTTTCTTTCCGTCATAGTGACATGAAGGGGGAGTGGGATTAGGCGTCTCTCAGAGAAAGTGTTTTTTGTGTGTGTTACCTGAGCCCATGTTGGGAAAAGCAACTAAGCAACTAGTAGACACTGTGTCTGAGTCTTACCTACTTTGAATTTTATTCTTAAAAAGCAAAATCTAACCTGCATGTGTGTCCTCACATGAAAGGCTGTACGTCCTGGGCCCACAGTAGATGGAGCTGATAAAATCGGGAATTTAGTTGGATATACCAGTGCTTGCAATTCCACTCCCTATGCTGACATCACTAGCACCTTAGTCATCAGGGCAGGTGTGAGGACGAGAACTTTCTATACTCCTCATCTGCACCCCTCAGATTACAGACTGAAGCCATCACCTCGCCTACTGGCCCATGGGACTGAGTTTTGAAGCACAACAGAGGAAAAAGAGAGAAACAAAAAAAAATCAGACTGGGGACCCTGAGTCCAAGCAAGGATAGAGGAGCAAGCAGAGGGGGATTCAAAACAAGAATGGTTGTCACAGTAGCCTTCCTGTGCACCCTGTTTATCCTGTTAATTCAAGGTCAGCTGACCCTGTCTAAGGTAATGTTCTATTAAGCAATCTTCTCAGTTTGTAAGCATCTCAAAATATTGTGTTATAAGCTTCTCAAAATATTGTATTGATCCCTCTATCTTCTCCTGAGCACTCCCTGACAAATTCAATTCCTAGAATTTATAGGAGAGATTATGTACTTGAGGTGGAGATGAAAGAAAACAGTATCTCTGATTTCATGAAATACTTTCCAGTGCCTTGCACAAAACTTTAGGTGCTGTTTCTGGTCAGAAGTGGTGAAGATTTCTATGTTTTTGTAATAAGATTCGGTGCAATTAACCGTATCCATAATTCAGTATCCACACTATTTACTCTCCGTGAGCAACGAATGAGCAAAACAATATTTCAGTTTATAAATTTTGTTTTTAGAATTATCAAAAGTATAAGAATGGATAAATATTGGTAACAATTATTTTCCCAAAAGAAAATAATCCCTCTTTATTGACCATGAAATTATTTTAGTATTAAATTCAGATCTGATGTCCCTTTCCCATCTTTTTTTTTTTTAATAGAATAAAATAAGCAAGGCAGAGGTCATAAACATTGCAGTTTGTAGAGTTCGGGCTTCTGGGTAATGAAGCAGACTTCTCTCCCCTGGGAAGCCCACCCAAAATGATGGTAAATGAGTTTGTCCACAAGGACAAAGAGCCACAACCTGTTGGGGGCCAGAAAGCAGAAGGCCAGTGGCCCCTGACCCCACCCACTCAGGCACAGGCATCCTAAGCTGGTGGGAGGAAATGGGGAGAAGCAACCTGCTTACATGGCGGGACCTCCAGAAGACTTGGGAATCAGCTACCTATGGTAGCGCCAGAGGTGGGGGTGCGGCTACACACAGAAGTATTGGTTGAAAGGTTGCAGCTAGAACCTCAGGTCTCCACTCACCTGGTGGGGTTGAGGAGTCCTCACTGGATCTGGGATAAGCCTAGAAGTTTCTGCTCTGGAGAGGCTGAGATGACGGGCTTCTGGACATGAGTGGGGAGAGGGACACTCTAGTAAATGACATCTGTGGTGACCGCTGAGGCCCACACACCTCCCAACCCAGAGTGTGGGTAACCTGGCTGGAGACAGGAAGATCCTTTCCTGAGGAATCTGCACACTCCAAGAGGAAAGACAAACAGCGGGGGCTCCCAAGAAAGGGCCAGCCAGCCGATGGTGAGGACCAGAGTAGCAAGTCCCACCAAAGAGCTCTCTTCAGTTTCCAACCAGTTTCCACTTTTAACCCTAAGCCAACAAACAACCCAAGACCATAGATACCCGAGGAAACCTTGAATTTGAAAGACAGTACAAAAGCAAAGAGAAAAAACAACCTTCAGGAAACAGACCATAGCTTTGTATACTAGGGATTAAAAAAAAATACCACTAGTTAATATACTACTTATAAAAGTAACTAAAAGTTAATATCTTCAAAAAGATGAGCTATTTCAATGATGTAACAAGAAAATTATGCTAAATTTAAAGAAACATTCAAAGAACAAAAAAAGATCCCTTGGAAATTACACTAGTGACATAAGATGATTTTCCTAGAACAAGAATGTTGAGATTATCACCCAGAAAATAGAGCAAAAGACAAAGATATGGGAGATGGGGCAGGAAAAAAAAACTAGGAAAATTAGACACCAGTCTAGGTGATTCAATATTCAAATAAGAGGTGTTCTAAGAAAAAAAGGAGGAAGAAAACAGCGATGAACTAATCGAAGAACGCCTCTCAGAACTGAGTGACATGAGTTTCCAGGTTAAAAGTGTCTCACACTGTGAATGAGAGCAGAGCCATCCCAGCCTGTCACCGCGGCATTTCAGAATGTTGGGAACGAGACGCTGCCACAGATTCTCAAAGGATCAAGGAGCAGAACAGCTCAGACAGCAGCACCAGGAGGCCAGGCCCCAACGGATCCCTTCAAACGTCTGAGGGAAAGTGCTTTCTCCCTAGAATTCCATAACCTTCCGTCTGGTTGTCTGTCATTATATAGCAAGGTGCTGCCAACATTGGTGGCTTATCCAACAATTGTTTTTATTACAGCTCCCCATGTGGGTGTCAGGGGTGATCAGAGTTTAATTACTGTTCATTAGTTCATACCTGGTCTTGTTTCAAGAAGGAGTTTAGGAAGGCTATAATATTATAGAGAATATAACATTAAATTGCATTTAAATTAAACTAAAGCATGGCAGAAGAACATAGAAAAATCAAAGATCGGACAAAAAAGATCCAAGAAAATGATTTAAAATAGGTGTAATTATAGCCTGATACTGGTCACACATTTGTCTCTGAACTCTGTGTCCATTGGTATTAGATTCAACTACAGGTAACAGAGACACTCGACACAGGATGGTTTAAATAAGATAATACATGAGTTTATTTCTCTCAAACATGAAAGTTCGGGGATGTGCAATCCACGTCTGGTATGGGAGCTCAAGTTCACTGCTCCTTGGGGTCCAGGGTCTTTCCAGCTCACCCCTACCTTCCCAGGGTAGAATTTACCCCTACAGCCTAAAATGGCAGCATGCCTATTCTGGGCAGCAGAATGGCTAAACAGAATTAAGAAAAGAGCAAAGAAACCTGTCAATTGTGTCCTAAGAAATATTCCCAGAAACTGCTGCTAAAAATGTCCACTTTCACCTCATTGCCCAGAACTTAGTGAAGCAGCCACACCTAGCTGCAAGGGCAGCTGGGAAAGCTGTCATGGTTCTGGGAAGACCTGTGTTCTACTAAAGTGTCTATTAAAACAGACAAAGGGGAGACATGGATCTGAGTGTCTACCTCAGCTTCAGAGCAACTGAGAGAAGAAAGGGAACACAGTCAAGTTTAAAATGAAAGCTGATAAAGACAACCAATTGTTTGAGAGACTCAGAGCAGCTTTTGGTAAAAAGGTTTTTCCATAAGAAAAAAGGCTGATCTTTCCACATCCATGCAATTGTTTCTAGGGCTGCTTCCTGGAACAACGTAGGCAGCGGCCATTTAGAGAAAAACACAACGAGAGAGAAGTGATTTGCTGAGTTCGTTTTCACCCCGTTTTAAAAACCCATAATGAAAACATGTGTGTTCGTGCTTCACCGTGTGAATGTCCCAGCATTAAGCATACATGTATGTATCTGTTTCAGAATGAAAGAAACCTCTCTCTACCTTCATTTACGGAAAAGAAACCGCTGCAACCACCGGGACTACCAGAACCTTTCGAAAAACGGTAGGTGGTCACGCTAAGCCTTCGCCTGCGCGCCCTGCCTACCTGATTTTATATAACGAGGACCAAAAGCGGAGAATTAGTGACAAGGACCACGGATAAAATGAGCATCTCCCTTTCTGATAGAGGGGCCCGCGGCTTAGAGCATTCCCCTCTGCCCGCCCTTCCCCCCCCCACACCCCGAAAGGAACGAGATGCAGTCACAATACAGACAAAGAGGCAGACAGATGCCAAACAAAACAAGATGCAATCATGACAGACAGTCACCCAACAGCGACGCTCTGGAAAGGCCCGTGTGCAGGGCATCCGAGGCTCAGGAGGCAAGACCTCGCTGAGCGCTCCCACATTTTAACTGGGGTGGGAGTTCGATGAAAAATAGCTTAGTGTTTGTGCCTGAAACCCCCAAAGCCATTAAACAAAGGAATGCTCCTCAGAGCGATGGGGGGACTCGCAGTCTCCGCCAGCTTCCCCTGTGTCCCAGGGCATCTGCAGATGGACAGCTTCCCCCTGTGTGGTCCTCGCCTCCCGCCTCAGCCCCAGGTCAGGCCACTGCCACAAGACTCCGTGAAAGTCCGGCCAGGCCAGAGCCTAAGGGGTCGCCAAGGAATGTCTTGTGACACCGTGATGCAGAGACGGCAGACCCAGTGCCCAGGGAGGACGTGACTCACCAACCTTGGCTCCTGGTGGGCTCCACCCCGACTCCGCCTCAGCAGCCCTCACAGCGCACAGCTCTGGCCATCGTCCTCCGCAGGTCAGACTCGGCACATGAAGGGGAACCTACTTGCCATCCCTGCGCCGTCTCTAAGGAACAACAGTGTTAAGGAATGTCCCAAGCAGTGCAACGTCTAATGGAATACATGACCTACAAATTACCTCTTACATATTCCACACGGAATAACTGCTCTAGTCCAAGAACCACATCGTAGCATTCCCACTCATAAATGATAGCTGATAGTTTAGTGCTCTCTTGCCAAGTGCTAAGAACACTCTCTGTATAATATTTCAGCTAATCCTCTCAACAAGCGATAAGGCAAGGATAATTCAATTTCTTCGGGATGAGGACAACCGCTGATTGCAATAGCTCTGGGGAGGGCCGAGGGAAGGAGAATTACAGTGCACGCGTGGAATGCAGCACTCAGCCCAGTAGTCAATGTGTTAAGATCTGTTTCTCAGAGCTGAGGGAGTATAATGACCTCCACACTGTTATCTTTGAGGACACGGAGGCCTGGGGGGGCCAAGAACCCTGTCCAAGAACACAGGGAGAGCCAGGGGCGAGAGCTGGGGTTTGCCGCCAGGCTGTCTCCCTGCACTCAGACCCCAGCAGCGGTCTCTGACTGGGGAGTCTGGCTCCCGAGCCATGGGCCTCGCCTCTCTGGGTGTGAGCACAGCCCACAGCCAGTCTATGGAAGAGGAAGCGCAGACACGGGTGTGAGTCACCACAGATGCGGCCACTGTCGGCCCCTTGTTGCATTTTCTCTTGCTTTTTAAACCGTCCCAATGCCGCCCGCGGCCCCTGCCCATGGAAACCATAAAACACAAAACACACGCCCATGTGCGGTGTGATGCAGCCCTACGGAAGGATGCTTGAAAGCTCGCGTGTCTTTGTTTAGAAAGACATCACACTGCCAAGAGCAAGACCAGGATGTAAAATTGGATCAAATGTTTAATTTCTACTGTATTTTTTTTTGTAATGAAAGAGAAAAACAGCTGTACACAGATAGGTAGAAAACGCACCAAATTTGTTGTGTTTCGTAAATTTTGGGTGATTGCTTTTTTTTTCCTATTTCCCAAAGATTTTATTTTTCTATATCAACAACATTGAAAAGATGATTAGAAAGAAGCTGAGTCTAGGAACAGTAAAGAGCCTGCTAAGCCCGTAGCTGAGGGTATAGGGTTTGGGCCAAAAAAAGAGCAGTAGGTCCTACCCAGACGCAGGCTCTGGGCGCCGGGACACAGCCTTGCCCTCCCCAGGCCCCTCATCCACCCCCAGCGAGCACAGCGCTCCTGTGTGAAACCCAAAGGCCGGTAGGACTGCAGAGAGCGCTCGGCACACCGCAGCCGGCCTTCTCCCCCGTGGTCGGCCACCTTCACGGCGCCCCTCTCAAGTGCGGATTTTGGAGAGGAAGGCGAAGGAGTGGGCAGAGAGCCTAATCGGGAAAACACACGCGTGTCCACACGTGATCCCAACCCGTGGCTCCCGTCAGCCTCCTGTCTGATGAGCAGATCCCGGAGGTGAGGAGAGATCCTCTCCTTTCCTCGGAGTTGCAGCCCTGAGCCGTGTGGCATGGAGGCTGTCTAGTGTCACTTCCTTGCGGTGCTATTGACTAATGCTGTACGACTGTGATTCTAAGAGGACTTTTTTTCAGTTTCTCTGAGTTACTCATTATTTAAAGCTCCAGTTTCTTCTCCAGCCCCTCGGCCTGGTTTCGAGGCTCCTCCTCACTATGGATTTTCTTTCTTTCATCCCAGCACCCAGCGATTTCCATTGCTCCCCAAGGCTTTTCCTGGCTGTAGGGAGAGTCGGCTCTCTGTAGCCTGCGTCTTTACAGCTACACTTAGTTTCCATTACGAGTGAGAAAGAGGCGAGAGGGAAGGAAGCGTGGAATGGAATGTGAAAGTGTTTCTGGAAAACCAAGCAGTCAGAAGTGAGCAGGCAGTCTTGATGTTTAGGCCCGAGATCCCGTCAGTGTCGGTAGATATCTCTCCCACGAACCACCTGGTTAGAGAGCATTTAAAAATGTCAGATGTCGAAGTCGCCTTTCATCTGGGCGCCCGTTCTCTCTGGCCGGGGCTCAGGCACAGCAAGGCCCCTGCTCGGTCCTTACAACCAGTGAAGCAGGGGCTTCTCACAGCTTCCAGGGCAGCAAAGCGGCCGGCTGGCGGGTGGGAGGCGCCCCGACACTAACCAGGTAGGTGGGAGCCTCTGGAAGTGAGAGCCTGGAGAAGGGGCGGAAAACATCACAGGGAGGTACATGTGAGCAGAGGGCCCTGCAGGAAAAACACAGGCCTCGAGAAGGCCCAGGGAGATGGTGGCTCTGGGCGCAGAGGCTCCTGGGGCAAAATCACCTTTGGGGAAAGAAGCCCAGCGCAGCCCAAGGATGCTTGCAAAGCTACGTCGACTTTTGGGGAGTAGAAGGTAGATGAGAGTGACACTGGGAAGCTATTACATTCTTTTAAAAAGGAATGTTTGGGACAATCGTTTATCTGGTTTGTCACAAATTCAGAACCACGCTTACGAATTTGAAAGCATTTGCAGTAGTGGACACATCATCAGAAAGTGCCACAACAAACAATCACTAAGGGCCCACTATTCTGAGCTCATGGTCAATAGATTAGTCTGAATGTGTCTGCAGATTGCAAGCAAACATTTTTAGAGAAAGGAAGGAATTCAGGTTTCTCATGGCTAATACTTTAACTAAATTCTATCAATCATGCTCTTCAAAATGTGAAAAAAATGGCCCTGACTGGTTTGGCTCAGTGGATGGAGTGTCGGCCTGCGGACTGAAGGGTTCCAGGTTTGATTCCAGTCAAGGGCATGTACCTTGGTTGTAGGCACATCCCCAGTGAGGGGTGTACAGGAGGCAGCTGATCGATGTTTCTAGCTCTCTATCTCTCTCCCTTCCCCTCTGTGAGGAAATCAATGAAACATATTTTTTTAAATGCTGAAAAAATGAGCTAAATCTGCATTACTTTAAATCTAATCAGCATTAAGTAACAGTATTAGATTTGAGATCAATGCATAATACTACATTTTCATTTTTAAAAATGTATGTTTTTATTGATTTTAGAGAGAGGACGGGAGAGGGGTAGAAACATCAATGATAAGAGAGAATCATTGATTGACTGCCTCCTGAATACCCCCTACTGGGGATCAAGCCCGCAACCCACACATGTGCCCTTGACCAGGATTGAACCTGGGACCCTTCAGTCCACAGGCTGACGCTCTATCCACTGAGCCAAACCAGCTAGGACACACTATTATTTGAAAGAGACGGGATGAAGCGGAATTCAGACTTTGATGGCCAGTAAGATCCCTCTTCTTTCTCTAATTATGGACAGGTAATTCCCCGCTGGAGCACTGTGCCCCTGTTTCCTAGTCAGTCTATTCCATTGTAGAGACCAGAGAATGACCCTCGTGAGGGTAGTGCCAGTTCTTCAAATGCTCGCCTCGCTTTCCCACCTCCGCAGGCTGGGGCTCTCTCCTGCTTGCATCGTGGCCCAGCAGCTTCTGGAAGTCTTCTCTGTAACGGTAGCAGCAGCCACAGCACCGTCAGCAGCAGGAGGAAGACTGTAGAGATGGGAGCAGACAGAAATGTTGATGGGCTGGCAAAGGGATGGCAGCACCGCAGGAAAGGGGGACGGAGAAGAGAAAGGGAGGTGGGAATTACATAACTAATGGCATCATCTCAAAAACTGACCTTTGCAAGAGGAGATGGAAATCCTGGAAGATGCAACAACTTTGGAGCAAAGAAAAATCGGTGTTTCCATTAAAAGACTCACCAGAAATAAACACATCGAAAAAACATTGGGTACGCAAGTCCTCTCCCCTGAGTGACTACTGTTTTGAAATCCATGGCGACAGGTGCCCTGGGCCTGCCACCCTGTCCTGAGCAGCAGAGGAACGGGTGGCGCGGACACTGGCCATGAGGCATGCGCTAGCAGGTTTTCATTTTCGTTCCCTCAAGCTCCGTGGGTGATCTGCACCTCAAATCCCCAGCCATCCTCCCAGTAATGAGGAGGATCACTGGCCTGACCTGGTCCTTTAATTTTCCCCACTCATGCCTTGAGCTTTCATTAGTTTTCATGTCTCATTAACACACAAACCAAAGAGTAAGAATGAAACACCTTTTGATTTGTGATCTTACTAAAAATGGGAAGTTGAGATCAGGGGACTGCGGGGCCTGGCCGAGGAGATGCGTGAGCCACGGTGGGTGCCATGCCAGCCCGCAGTCTCTCCACTCGTGAGGACACCAGGGAGCGACCTCACACCCAGCAACACTCTGAGTCTCTGTGTTTAGGACTCAACGTGGCACCTTCTCTGAGAAGAGACAGGCTCGAGTCACACTGGGTTTTCCTCTCTTCAAGGACTGGGATGAGATTGGCATTAAACCTCACACCAGCTCTCGGTTGTGTGTCTACCCTAGAGACGCCACTGCCCAAGGATAAAGGTCATGTTCAACTCCTCTGTCAATTCCCTCCTTGGCTTCCCTCTTTCTAGCCTCCCAGCCTAGAGAAGCAATGCCACTCAGGGAGCCAGCACTCAGCATTGCGGGCAGATGGGGCGGGGTTTGGACTGCGGCTCTCTAGATTAATAGCTGTGTGGCTTTGGGCAGGTCACTTAAGTGAACCTCAGTGTTCTCATCTGCAAAATGGGGCTCCTAGCACGCCTACCTCACACAGCTGTGCTGAGGCCTAAATGAACTAATCAATTCAACGCTTAACAGAGTGTCTGAAATAACACGAGAACCCAATAACCACAACTTTCCTATAAAAGATACACTACAGGGCGTAACAGGGACGAGGGGGAGGGTGGTCATGCATGTCATTACAGGAGTTGAAATATGTCAGCTCTACAATCTGAACCTTGCACAGCTCAGCCAGCAGGAGGAGCCTGAGGAGTGAGCAGAAATGCCCGCTGTCTCGTCATGGATCTCTCTGGGTAGTTCTCATAGAATCCTTCCTACTGTTCCTCTCATCCCTCAGCTCATTCCTGAATCTTTGGGTAGTTTCTCTCTGGTGACAGATATCTACCCTTTTCTTACACCCACGAGCAAGCTCACTCATTCACTCCAGGAAATGTCTTGAGAGGATTTGGGGTTCTGTCAATAGAAACATGAAAGCTAGGAAGAGGAGTCCCAAGGGGAACTCACCAGCACGACAGTATGGACAACCTCTGGCTGTTCGTGATGCTTCTCCCGTGATCTCAGACAATCGCACTCTCATCCTGACAGTGCTGAACTGAGCTCCCTAACTTTAATTATTTTCTTAATTTTACTTATTCAGGTGCGTCTTCCCAAAACCTGGAGACATTCATAGAAAGGTGAGTGGGAGAAGTTGTTTTTAAATTGAGTTTCTCATTTTGAAAAATGAATGAGAACTCCGTTGTTACCCGTCATCATTTGCCCTGGGCATCAGCTAGTCACTCTGCAAACCCTGGGAGATTATTATCCCTTCCTGGGCCAGTGAGCGTTGGAAGTGTTCATTTCCATATGTCCTTAGAGACAGAGCATAAGAATACACACAAGCTTAGGTCTAGCCATAAAGGCAGCAAGGATTTCATATTCCTGTTTATGAAGGAGAGCACAATTTTGTGCTCATTTGGGCCTTAACATTCAGAATCAGGGCCCTGGGTGCCCAGAATGGGAACTTTGGGCCCACGGGATATCTCAGGGATCTGGACATAAGGAACCCAGGTAACTCACCTGTGATCATTGACCACAAAGGCTGTGAACGATGCTAAGAAGATGGTAGCATGTTCCCGGCTGGAGACTTCACTCCACTCCTCCACCCCATGCATTGATGTGGTCTTTCCCTAATAGAAGATTAAAGATTATAGAGAAGAAAGGGGGAAATAGGGATGATGATACTGAATGAAAGAAAAATAGCAAAGTTACCCAGAGGGAAGTCACACAGACCCTTCCACAGGCCCAGCTTGGTTACAGAGCTGGGTTTCCACCAGTTTGACATTCAGCTTCCAGTTTGTCTAGGAACCCCCTGTCGGACCACCCAGCCATCGTCATGTACGCCATGATTGGAAATGATGTCTGCAACGGGTGAGTTACTACCAAAAAAAGTTTTTGTTCTTTTATTGATTTCAGAGAGGGAGAGAGAGAGAGACATCCATGATGAGAGAGAATCATTGATTGGCTGCCTCCTGCACACCTCGTACTGGGGATCGAGCCCGCAACCTGGGCATGTACGCTGACTGGGAATCAAACCTCCCAGTTCATAGGTTGACACTCAACCACCGAGCCAAACCAGCTAGGGCAGTGATTCTTGAAGAAATATTCAGGTTATTTGAATATCCTTAAAACAAGACATTGGGATTAGTCAGACTTGAGTTCAGCGCTTTGCAGGTCAATGCTCAACCACTGAGCTGCACCAGCCAGGTGCAAAGGAGATTTTGAGAATGAATTCTTTGCCTCTGTGTTCCCCCTTTTCTCCACTCCATGATAGCACCGTGCTGTCGGATCAAATTTCTCTGCCTTCACAAGTCCTAGGCACACGTGGAACCAACAGAACCAACCTGGAGAGCTGAGAGACCCTTTCTACAAACATCTGACCCATTCATCCTTTGCTCTGATGCACAGCAAATGTGTGTGTCATGGTCAGTTCTGAGCTGTGTCACAAGAAATAGGTTTCTACTGGCCACTCATCCGAGATTGAGAACCATGACTTCCTCCGTAAAATAAGGCAGAATCACAGCCACCCCATGAGAACAGCTTCTTCTCTCACATCCTCATACACCGACTCACATGGCAGAGACACCACAGGCAATGCGCCTGCGAAGACTGTGCACAGTTCCGACCAATCCTATTCACGCCATGACCCCCGGGAGGAAGCAGTTTTGCTCACCTGCTGCTATCAGCAGTGATTTCAGAATGTTGACGACCTTCGTTCCCCCACAAGATTTTGGAAGATTTTCTCAAAATCTGTGTGTCCCCCTGAGGATGTGCTGCATATGTGAATGCCATCTGTCCTGTGGTCATGGCCAGAAAGAGAAAAAGGTGACACCAGATCTGGAACAACTCCCCAGTAGTCACCCACCCTCTGTTTTAGAAAACAGAAAAATACAGCCCAGGTCACATGATCTGCCTAATTAACTGATTAAGGCCAGCGCCAGACTCCCCCCTCGGTAGTGCTAGAAGCAGGGATTCCTGCCCATTGCCCCACCTTCGCTTTCCTGAACTACAGGGTTCAATGTCATCCCAGTGCGTTCGCCCTCGCAGACACCTCCATGAGAGCCTAGACCACTCCCAGTGAGGATGTGGAGACCTCATCCGTGGAGTGAACTCAGGGCAGGAGATGCCACGCTGGGATCTAGAATGCTCCTGCGCCAGACCCTGCCTTGGCCCCCCTACGCTGGTTTACCATTCTCCCAGAACCCCACGTCTGCCAGTTGCTGGGGAACCAGGTCTCAGCCCTTGATAATCCACCTGGGACTCCCCACTAAATAGCAGAGAACCCCAGAACCTTCCATGAATCCAGAGCCACGCCACTTGCTACATCATCTCACCACACAGCAGCCCTAAGAGGCAAGTATGATTGTCCCCATTTCACGGATGAGGAAGCGGAGGTTCCCAACGGTTATCCTCCACGGAGCGCTGAGCAGCCAAGCTGAGAGCCAGCCTGGTGCCCTGGTGAAGTTCTGTGCCCTTCCACCGCCCTCATGCGCCTTGCTTGCTTTCTCTTACGCATCCGCTTCTAGAAGTATGTAGCGAGCACCTGCCATCTGCCGGGCGCTGGGGTCTGGTGGCAAACAGGCCGTAGGCCAGGACCTCAGGCGGCCTGTGGAAGGAGAAGCGCGGAGCTTCAGCCCCCAGCCCCACCACAGACAGAGCAAACAGGTGGTCAGCCCAGTCCGCCCCCCCCCAGCCCCCTGGAGGGCACGGAGAGGACGAGTTACAGGCGGGAAGGACACTCGCAGAAGGAGGCACGGACTCCACGCACCCAGACCCCTGAAACATCCTTCTTCCGCAGCACCTGCTCCCTGCAAATAATTTTCCTCTCACAAAGAGCCAGGGGGCAGGCAGCCACAAGCTGGGGACCCGTGCCAGCCGCCCCCACTGGGATCTGGGCAGAGAAGCAGCAAGCACTGGGAGAAGGAGCGGGGCTGGCTGTTGGGAGGTCCCCACGGTGCCCACGTTGCAACGTCGGTGGAGGGTTAGAAACATGAGGACAGATGGCAGCGACACCGCCCCACCTGCCTGACCGCCGAGGTGCAGCTGATAACCAGAGAGTCAGGTGAGCTCCTTACAGCGCCTGAGTCCGAGCTTCGTTCTCAGCCTCGAAGCTCATGCAGGCGCCTCCTGAACACTTGCTACGGCCGAGGTGGTCCCCATTGGAAGAGAGCTCCTCCTGGGGACTCTGCTCAGCGTGGCCTCGGCTCGCCCAGCTCCCCGGGTGCTCCGAACACTGCCCACCCCACAAAAGCTACAGAATCCGCTGGAAAGTCAACTGCGCAAAAAGATGAACAGTTCACATCTTCGAGCCAAAAAGTGTTCTCGCGCCCTTCTTTACACTTTGCCTTTCAAACCTAACTTGAAAAAAGAAATGAATTTAAATGTAACTTTCAGTGATGTGTTTCTAGAATACAGTCACACGTTCCTTATTTTTGTTTTTTCCCTAAACCAAATGAAAGTAAGTCAACGAGCTCAGATTTAAAAAAAATGTCTGCTGTAATTTTGTTACATTCGGTGTACTGTGTCCTTCTTTGTCTTAAAGTCTTTCATTTTAGGTCAATGTTCTTATAACTATGTTCCAAAACTTCCTTTTGCTTTTTTTACTAACGCTTATGAAGCAAGAAGAAAAAATACAATCTAAAATTTCCAACAACCTCTACAGAGCCCAAGCACTGCTGTGAAGAGGAAGGCAGAGATGCGAAGTGGAATGCCCTGTCAGGAAAGTCATGAGCGTTTAAATTCAACGTAGGATGGAAAGAGATATTGTGGACACATAGTGTGGCTTCATTGCTCAGCCCCATCCTGTTTCCCTACCTGCATGCGGGTGGGATGTTTCAGAGACCAAGTTGTAGACCTTGAAGTGTCAGGAGAATCATAATCAGTCCCGGACTCCTTTGATTCCACAAACAGTGTGTATCAGCTAGGACAGGTGAGGCTATGCTGCAGGAACAAACAGCCCCTAAAACCTTAGAAGTATAAAGCAACAAACATTCACATGTCATCCATCCTACATGTCCGTCGAGGATCACCTCATGACTGTGTTCCAGGACTCAGAGCAGTGATGTCACTGCTGTCTAGGACATTGCCAAGACCCGTGGCAAAGGAATGGAGCTTTTCCAGGCCCTCATGCCACCACCCATGACATACGTCTCTCCTCACCAAACCAGCGGCATGGCCAACCCAACCGCACGGAATCGGGAAGCCAGAGACGTTCTGCAGATGGCACCCATAACCGCCTCATGGGGACGGCCTGCAAGGGGGGGGAATTTGGAATGTGTATGCATCTATGCTTGTAAGCTGGTAAGATCTTCTCTGTTCCTTTGAACCAACAGGAGGAGTGACCCGGTCCCCAGAATGACCACTCCCGAGCAATTCTATGCCAAGGTCATGCAGACCCTGAAGTACCTGAACGCCCGCCTGCCCGATGGCAGCCACGTGATTTTGTACGGCTTGCCCGACGGGACCTTCCTCTGGGATAATTTGCACCACAGATACCATCCTCTCGGTATTGTTTTGAAGAGCCTTTCACTCTTTAGCAATGTCAGTGCACATACAGCTCCAAGGCAGACAGTTCGCAGCACGCAGGAACACACTTAACATGCCATCAACACGGATGCAGGGAAGCGCCCCCAGCTGCAGGCACTAACGGTCAGGATCCAACGATGGGCAGAACCAGGCCCAGAGCCGGAAGGGGCAGAAGCAGTGGGCGAAGGATTAAGACAAATGGAAAGGTAAGAGTTTCAGTCAGGAAACGCCTTTCACCGAAGGTGATGAAGCCCAGACAAGAGACGAGGAGTGCCCCCTGGTGGCCAGATGGCATTCCGTGGCCCGCAGCCCTCGGGAGGGCTGGTTCCGGCTTCCACACTCTCAGAGTCTGCGGCAGAGAGATAATGTTCCTCCTCCCGGACAAGAAAATTGAATCTATCGCTCAGCCTAACTGATGTGAGGCGCAAGTGAGAAATGAGGCTGTTCCATCACCTTCAATCTCTCTCTTCGCTCCGAGTTAGGGCCTGTTATTTCCTTTACCTTTTGGAGCGTGAGAGTGCTGAGTAAGACACCAGTCATTGACCCTGAGAGCAGAGCAGGGGGTGCCTCGGGGGCGGGGATGCCGTAGGGAGGGAGGGGAGACGTGGGAGAAGAAACAGCCCCCACAGCTTCTGCCCCTGCAGTGACCTTTACAGGTGACCTCCGGCACCTCCTGTCATCTTCACTCTTGGTGCCTCTCTAACTTGCACCGAAAAATCGGTGTGGAGCGTAATACGCTTCGGGACTCAGAGAAGCTCGCTGGGCCGTGCAGGGATGTGGCGGCTGGCCTCCCCCTTCCGTGGCCTTGAGCCCACAACGCAGGGCGGCGCATGGCAGCCTTCAGACACACGCACTGCCCTGCCCGCCCTCACCAGGGGTCACTGGTCAGACCTGGACTTCATGAACGGGCACAGGAGGGTTTGTCCCCTGGGAACTTGGCACTTCCTTGCCAGGGGAAAGCTGAGCAGGACCAAGTTCATTGTTGGTGATTCTCTGGTCCCTCCAGGGCCCTGGCGTCCCTTCACCTGCGTCCAGATGTGGCCAGGCCCCTCGGGCCCGTCCTGCTGTGCCAACAGCTCATGGAGGAAGCCAACTCCTTAGCCCCTCCCCACTCTGGCTCAGAATGTGTAAGGCGTCCAGAAAGAAAGGAAACACGGGTGTTCCTCAGAGCCATGCCAAATGGACATTAGGGCAGGTCCCTGGGTGTGCCAGCCTTCTGCAGGGGAGGCAGGGCCACCCTAAGTGTCCCGTTGGCTGCCACATCGGGCCTCACTGTTTTCCAGGCCAGCTGAACAGGGACGTGACCTATGGGCAGTTGTATGCCTTCCTGAGCTGCCTTCAGGTGAGCTGGCCTGCCTGTTTGCCCATGCCCTGCCCTCACCTCCTATGCTCCCCAGTAATCAGAGTCCTCCCGCCCCCAGGTCAGCCCCTGCCACGGCTGGATGACGGCCAACAAGACCCTCCGGACGCTCACCTCGCAGGTAAGCCTGGCGCAGGCCCTGGGCGGCCACATGTTGGGTCGTTCTTGCTCAGCGTTTGCTGCAGTGTTTGCCCCAGGGATGGGGTTTGAGCAGCGTCCTGGCCCCCACGCTGGTGAACAGAAACATCAAACTTCTGGGGGGCTTGACGGGGCCAGGGAATGTGGGGTGCCTCTCCCCTTCCACCTCCTTCAGGTCTGTCACTCTTTACCATGTCTGTCAGTCACTGTATATGTGTGACTGTCTGTCTCTCTCCTATGTACATATGCATGTATACACACACACACACACACACAGCTTTGAGAGCCCGTTGTAGGTGTGCTTGTAGAGGCGGAGAGAAATGAGCGAGGTAAGGACCTGGTCTGAGTACCCCCAAGCTCAGCGAGGACCGGCACCCCCAGAGCCTTCCTCTCCTCTCTGCAGGAGCCCGGGGCCCACGCAGCTCTCCCCCAGAAAATGAGCCTCCTCTTTGTAAGAGACTCATTGAATTCCTTGTACAAATATACTTCCATCTTTACAAACCTTGGAGAATGCTAAGAAAAGCACCAACAACAGTAACAAAGTTCACCCCAGATCCCACCACCCACAGCTACTACGTGCGCATGTCTGTCCAGCATCACTTCCGTAGGTGTTGGGGCTGTGCCTACACCGTGTCAGAACACACACGTTGCTGTATGCCGTCTGCTGTTCATCTGTGATCCCTCCACATCCTCACCTTGCGATCACTTTAGAGTGTACGCCATAGGAATGTGCCGTGATTTATTTCATCCCTTGGAGCTGGGCGTACAGGTCATAGAGGTTTTCAGTTGTTCACTGTGATAAACAGCACTGGGAGGGGGGTGTGTGTCTTTGTGTGCGTGTCTATTTCCTTAAGATAAACTTCTAGAAAAATGACTGGGCCTCAGAGCGAGCTGAACTGCTCTTAGAAGGTTAAACAGATCGGCATTCTGGGTTTCCGATCCCCGGGCGCTGGTCTCCATTATCACGACGGTTCCTCTTCTCCTCACTGAGCTGTCGGGGAGAGGGTATCTTATTGCTTCCATTCACGCCGATTTGGTTCCTAATGAAGTTTAACGTTTGCATGCACGTGGGCCGTGTGTGCGGGAGAGAAGTCACGGTAGGAAGCCGCTCTGAGTGGCTCTGTGAGGACGGCTGTGGGGGGGGGGGGGGCATCCATTTCTTTGTTCTGCCAGAATCATCCACTCACTCCAATCAAGGCCTAGCTTTCATGGCGCTCTCCCCGTTTCCTTGCACTCAGAGGGCAGCACAGCTCTCCAATATGCTGAAGAAGATTGCCATCAGCCAGAGATTTACCAACTTTCATCTTTACTACGTGGATTTTGACTTCCAAGAAAGTACGTGTTGCTTGGCTAAGGTCATGACACCTTATCTTCACTGACTCAGACAAGAGCTAGGGAGAGCCTGCCCCGGGCAGGTATAAACCCGCAGGCAGCAGGTTGGACGGGGTCTCCCCTGACATCCTGACACACTACTAGCACTGACATGAGGCAGAGTGTGGCCTCTGACTGGGAAAGGGCAGCTCAGCATCACACCTGATTTCACCATCATCTTAGAGACCCTCAAACAACAGAGCCAGTGGCCAGGTGGGTAACGCTTCGGCAGGGGGCCAACAGGTCGATGGAATCACCTCTGTTCTGGCTACAGATGCATGTGACAGGGGAAGAGGGCTAAGGCAGTGCCTCTCAGAGTGGGCACTGAATTGCCTACTTAGTCACGATGCAGATTCCCAGGCCCTGCACAAAAAGAAATGAATCCAGGACTCCATGGGATTGACCTCAGATTTGCCTGTGGCAGGATGGACAGCCCAGGTCTCAGCTTCCTGGAGAGAACATTAGTATTTCTCTGCTGCCATTCTGTCCAGACACAGGGGCCACTGAGGTGTGGCCACGGCAGTAGGCATGGTCCCTGAGCTACCACTTCTCCTTCGCACCTTGACTCTGAAAATTATTTTTAAACATACTTTTATTGATTTCAGAGAGGAAGGGAGAGGAAGAGAGAGAGAGAGACATCAATGATGAGAGAGAATCATTGATCAGTTGCCTCCTGCACACACCCCACTGGAGACCGAGCTTGCAACCCAGTCATGTGCCCTGACCAGGAATTGAATCCATGACCTCCTGGCTCATAGGTCAACACTCAACCACTGAGCCATGCCAACCTGGCTGGAAAAAAATGATTTTTGATTGGCTTTAATCCTTCCAGTCTCATGTTCATTGCTAAGCAATTGTTGTACAAGAGACACGCCTCCTGTTGATGGATTGACCTCTGGGTGGCGCTACTGAAAAGCTTTGCCATGCATGCACAGGACGGACCATTTCTCCTCCAGAGGTTACCACCTCTGTCTCCCCACCTGCCCCTCCCAGCCCGAGCAGCCAGGGGGAAGCAGATGGCCTCTGTGAATCATCGCAGATTACATTAGCTGACACGGTGCAGTGCGGAGTCTAGCACTTCAACTCTGAACATCTTCTCAACAAGACTGATCGCCCTTAACTAGATTTCTGCCTGGGTGATACCGATTTCTCTCATGGGGAGAGACATTTTGATGGATAACCTCGCATTAAAATGCAGAGCTAACGACTCATTAATGAATACCTGCTGTAAACAGATATACTGCCAAGTGATCTTTGATCATCGTCAACCTTAGGCATAGATGAAGTTATTAAAAACATAATAATGTCTAACATGCCCAGGGACTGTCCTCACTTCCCGAGGGAGCCCCAGCTCTGTGCTTCGTGACCTTTGGGATTACGGACAGCTCCCTGCACATTTCTGACCGCTCGGGCCCGGACCTGAAACGGGGGCAGCCGTACCTGCAGAGTACATCTCAGCCATGATTTTAGGAACATGTGACCCCCTCAATGCCATGGCTGGGACACTGTGGACCCCGGGAGAGAGTGCCATTTCCATCACACCCCCACCGCCCAGCATGTGGTTCGGGGCGAGCAGCATCCACTCCCCCTGGGGGCTACTTATAAATGCAGAACCCTGGCTCCACTCCTCACCGGAGCCTAGGAATCTGCATCTTAGCACAGTCCACAGACAATCCCATGCACATTAAAATGTAATAAATGAGGCTTTACCATACTGCCAGGTTAAGATTGTTAGTCGGTTAGGCACCAGGTTTTTGCTGTGTGCTGCCATGTGCTGGGGAGATAGCCCTCCACAAAACAGAACAGTCCTTATCTTCACAAAGGGTCTGGACTCTAGACAGAAGACCTTGGCCCTCGGCCCAGTCCTGGCGAGCATTCCATTGATGACCTTGATGCTTGTGAGGAGAGGTCATCAGCCCGTTCCTGTCCTCAGAACAACAATAAATGCAGTAACAAAGCAAAAAAATAGAAGTTCCGTTAGACCGAACCGAACGTTCTAACCACATGGCAGCAGGCACTTTGCTAAGAAACCTCCCTCTGTCTCTTGTGCTTAGCGGTCCTCATCCACAGTTTGAGGACCTTCCTGAGGTTTTGTAATTTCCTGATAAAATCAAATAGGATGATCCCGCTGGGTATAGGGCCTCCCTCGCCTTCTCCATGTGAAGTCCATGCGCACTGCATTGGGGAGGACAGACAGACATGGTGGGAGGAAGAGTGGAGGCAGAGGGACCGCTGCTGGGATCCATCCCGGGACCAGCTGATGCAGCGCCTCACATTTAACATCCAGGCGCCCAGTGTCTGCCTGAAAGAGCTGGAAGTTTATCTAGTTTCCAGGAACCGTAGTGAGAACTTGACTTACACCCCAAGTTCCGCTGCTACAAGGGAATTTTGACCTTGAAAGCTTAGCATTTTCCAGAGCAGGCGGTGGGACCATCTACTCCTAGACCCGTCCCTGTGGGAAACTACCTGCACCTGGACAGCTCAAGCCTGGCAATCTGGTCTACCCCGTGGGGGTGCATGTGCCCTTCCAGGAAAAGGCCAGAATTTACAACCAAATAGAACTGTGTGCCTGTCCCGACTCAGACCCAGAGTAACTGCAACCTCAAGCACATGAAATAGCTACACAGCTTTTTGCTTCCTTTTGAGCAACATGGCAATAACGGCAAGCACGGCTCATGTAAGGAGACACCTTGCAACAGAGTAGGGACTCAACAATGGAATAGGGACATCCCCTCCCCACCTCCCGACACTATCACTTGGGAAGCACCTGCTATAGTCTCCCAGGGCTCATGAGACCTGGAGAACAAATGGAGAATAAATGCATTTATTATTATTATTATTATTATTATTATTGATTTCAGAGAGAAAGATAGAAACATCAATGATGAGAGACAAACATCGATCAGCTGCCTCCTGCACGCCTCCACTGGGGATGAGCCCGCAAGACAGGCATGTGCCCTGACCAGGAGTCAAACTGTGACCTCCTGGTTCATAGGTTGGTGCTCAACCACTGAGCCATGCCAGCCAGGCTATTCTCTTCCCATGTCCAACTCAGCCACATCACTAATCACACCCGAGGACCATGCTGAGAGAAAGCTGTGGTGGAAATGCATCGATCACTGTGGTCTCCTTTCATGAGAAATGAAGACCCACTTATCAAACCTACAGTCCTCACAATCCCACGGAAACCTCTCCTTTCTGCACTGCATCTGAACTGTGGCATCATCGATATCCTCTGTTTCAGTATGAAATTCACCATTTCACACCCCACGACAGAGCAAATCTCAGTGGAGGGCCTGTCCCCTGAGGGTGGGCACAAGAGCAATCTGCTCTCCCCTGGGACACCCTGCCCAGCCCTGAAAGATGGTTGCTGTCTCCAGAGGCTCTCTGTCTGTCACTGACTCACCACCCCCCCAACTGGCCATGAGCCACACAGAGGCAGCGATTTCCCCGCTCCGCTCCGGGAAAGGGCAGCTGAGCGGGCAAGGGCCATATCCTCGTCTGTGCCACACCTCCCCACAGAGGCAGGAAAGTGCCACCAGGATGACAAGGCCATTTCCACACTGACGGCCGGAACACACTGCCCGCTACCCTCTGCTTCCATGGCAACGCCTCTCAGATCCTGCCATGTACCTACAAAAACAACCAATGGCCTCCTGGTGCGGGCCAGCATGTGGATTTCCCTTCTTAAACACGTGAGAGCGTTACTGGCCACTAGAGAGCCACACGTGGCCTGTGAATCTCCTCCCGGGACATCTACTGCCGCTCTGAAAAGCAGGTCATCAGCCGAGTCTCTCCGACGTCCCAGGTAAAGAAAACACATCATGTGACACATCCCAAGAGGTCATTCATGATCGCTCAGGAAGAACAAAGAGGGCCTAGCTGGTGTGGCTCAGTGGTTGAGCATTGACCTAGGAACCAGGAGGTCACAGTTTGATGCCCGGGTTGTGGGCTCGATTACCAGTAGGGGGCGTACAGGAAGCAGTCGATCAATTACTCTCTCATCGTTGATGTTTCTCTCTCCTTCACCCTTCCTCTCTCTAAATATCAATAAAAAACATTTTTTAAAAAAGAGAGGGGGAGAAACAAAGAGGGCACAGGCCCCTGCCCTTGAGTTTTCTGTGGGCTGAAGAGGGAGGAACTGGAGAACCGTAGCTATGCCTGCACCTCGCTTTGGACATCGAGGAGTGAGCCTGGGCCACTCTGGGGAGCAGGTTCCAAGCTTTTCTCCTGGGAGCCTCTCTGAGGCTGTGAGTTTCCCTCAGGCATTCTCACAGATTATGCTACTGCCATGTAGGGTTCACATACTGTTGCCTCAAGCAACAGACACTCCCGCCCCTGGTGAAGGACAGCTGTATTGCTTTTCATCCCTCGGGTTGTGATGTTGAGATCATCAACATGTTGTACGTAATCACATTTTTGGCTCCGTGTAGGATTTTTGACGATGACGGGTTGCCACAGGCAGGCAGGTTTGGAAATGGGCAGCCGTGAAAGGCAATGTTAACATATGTGTGGCTCCCCCTCCTGCCTCTGCGATGCTGCCCCACTGGCCACTGGGAAACGAGATGGACTGGAATGGGTGCCGAATATTCCAGAGTTCCCCTGGCCCCGCCTCCACCACATCCACTCACACCCGTGTTCCTCCCGAGTTAGGAAAACAACCATCACACAGTGGGGAGATCATCTCTGTTCAGAAAGTTCCCCCCAACACTAGACAATGTCTCATGGGCAGCCCGGGTGGGGAGTGGCTGGGAGGCAGCAGGCAGCTCTGGCGACAGTCCCTGCTCTAACCCTCTGGCTGTCTGTGTGCCCTGCAGTCATAAAGAAGTGGCAGAAGAGAGGTGGGCAGCCCTGGCAGCTCCTCGAACCCGTCGATGGATTCCACCCCAATGAGGTGAGCCGTCATACCATGGTTGTTGACAACTACCTGTTAGATTGTTTTTTAATATAATTATGCATTGCACACACAGGTTAGATAGAAGAGTCAATAAAAGTAAAGGGAAAATCAGAGGAAGAGGAAAAGAAGGTGGAAATGATACCTGGCCTTTGATTTAATGTATACGGTTCGCACTCAGGTAACGCGTGTGGGGAAGTTCTGAGAGATGCCTATAACCTCGCTCTGTGCTTCCCAGGAGTCAGTGCAGAGAGGGACATAGTCGTGGCGTCCATAAAATAACACAGGTTAAGTACACACACACACAAATCCCAAGGATTTCTGAAAGCTAGATCTGTGAGAAATCTCTTCTGTGGATCCTTCTAGAAAGAACACTGTGAGAGGAAAGCAGGGGGAGCGGGAAGGCAAGACTCTGTCCCTTCCTGCCCCACCCCATCTATCATCTTGGCTTCAACCCAGGAAGCTCCATGTTTATCTGTCACTCACTTGGACTGACTCCTGATGGTTCTTTATTTAAAAACTAGAGGCCCGGTGCATGAATTCGTGCATGGGTGGAATCTGACCAGCCCACCTTGATCGGGTTGAGGGGGAGCCATCGTGGGGGAAGGGGTGGCTGAAGGGTGGGGCTGCAGCCTGCTGGGGAAGAGGGGCTGTGGGCCGTTGGTGTTGGCCTCACCCCCTGGTCAAGCTCCCAGTTGAACTCCCAGTGGGCTGAAGGGACAATTTGCATATTAGCCTTTTATTAAGTAGCATAAGGGTAAAAGAAGTAGTAGAGAAGTCACTCTGCCACTTTTAAAATTTTGAAAGCTGGGAGTCCTCCACCACAGTAGTCTTTCTGACTCAGCCTTGGTGAGGATGGTTCAGCAGTGACCAGGGTCCAACCTAAGAAGCGCTTTTGGTGTCCTCTCCTGTGGTCTTGGCCTTGATGGTCAGCCGGGCCACAGCAAGGGCTGGCCATCTCTTCAGGAGTGTGAGTGGAGCGTAGCTCACCTTGCTCAGGCTCTGGGAGGAACCCACGGCAGGGCTAACAGAAAAAGGAGAGTTCCCCTCCATCCACAGATGTGTGCACAGTGGAGTCCCACAAGTGCTGGGTAGATTTACAGTGAGCATCCAATGCCCTTCTCACTAATAACCAAAAATAGCTAAATCCACAGCATCTCAGAACATCTAATGTTACTGTGGATCTTGTGACCCAAGAGAATTTTGGGCTAGAAGCTGGTTAAATATAGAGTCTGCCCCCTTCAAAAAAAAAATGATGTCTTTGGTTTTGGAATAATGTGGAGATTTTTTTCCCCAGCAATAGTTAGGTAGCGGTGCTTGTCATGCTTTGTGCATCATAACATTGTACCTTCCACTCTTCTGATTTGATAGAGAGAAGGGATATGAAGAAATGGTCAGAGAGGGAATTAGTTAAGAACAAACTAGCCCGACCAGTGTGGCTCAGTAGCTGAGCACTGACCTATGAACCAGGAGGTCATGGTTTAATTCCTGCCCATTCAGGGCACATGCCTGGGTTGTGAGCTCAATCCCAGTAGGAGGCATGCACGAAGCAGTTCATAAATGATTCTCATCATTGATGTTTCTATCTCTTTCTCCCTCTCCCTTCTTCTCTGAAATCAATACAAATACATTTTTTTAAAAACAATCACTAAATAAAAAAGAGCAAACTAAATAGAAGAGGGTTGAAGACAGCTTTGATTTATCCCTTGGGACAAATCTGTCTGCTCCATTAAAGCCATGCTGTCCCTCGAACATTCGGGCTCAAGGCCTGTGCCATGGAACCTCTCTCTTGCACTCAGACGGCTTTGCCTGCAACTGATTATTGAAAACGGAGTCAAAGCTGAAAACCGGCGTGTGCCATCATCTTGTTAATTGGGAGATCTGCGCCCATGCGGGTGGTGGGTGGGGGAGTGGGCACAGTGGGAAGCCACCGCTACGCCGGGTGCCCGTGGACAGCAGCACCCGAAGCTTGCCTGTCTATCACGTATATTAAGCTGCACAGTCCAGATTGCAACTTGTCATCTAAAAATGTGCGTGTGCCAACCCAACATCCAAGGCTATGAGAACCTGAGAGCAAACGGAAGCCGCCCCTGCCGCTTGGGGGGTCCTAGTGTAGATTGACAGAGAGACAAGGGAACAGGTAATGACATATGACATGGAAAATGCCTCCACTGTGCGAGCACAGACACTGTGGGGGCATCGTGGGGGTTGGGAGGTAAGGAGGGGCGTCAGAACAACCACGAACTGGGCAAGCGAAGGACAGAGGGGAGGGGTGATCGCCGTGGACTCCAGGAGGGAATTTCCAAATCAGAGTGAAGTAACATACAGAAGCTTTGCTTTTATAAGCTTCCGGGGTCTTTGTCTTGCAGATATGGTTCCGCCCCCTAGTGGGCTTACGGGGAAGGCCCCCAGGTGTTGGGTTCCCAGGTCACATCAGATGATCTGTCCTGGGGCCAGCGATAACAACCTTCCCTCTCCACCAGGGCAGTGCATAGTTTTTATGGCCTGACACGCCTTGCAAGACCAGCTTCCTCCTCATCCCCACGAGAAGAAGAGAGGGCGTCTTGCTGGTAAAGTCTTTGCTGGGTTGTCATTTCTGTTTTGCTTCTCCTCACAGGCGGCGGCGCTGCTGCTGGCAGATGACTTGTGGGAGAAGGTGCAGCTGCAGTGGCCCCAGGTCCTGGGGAAGGAGAATTCGTTCAACGCCCAGATTGAAAAGGTGTTTGGAGACCAAGGGGGACACTGACTCTCCCGGGACATGGGCTCCTGGGGGTCTAGGGAAATGGGAACTTGGGTAAACTCATCCAGCGTGTGGTTCCAGGGCTGCTATGCCACGCACTCGCAGACCTCTCCCGATAGCCCCTTTGCGGTGCCTTTCTCTCCTCAAGGAGCGCATCTGAACGACAGTGTGACTGAGCTTCTGGGTTCAGGTCCCTGCCCGCTGAACCTCGTGCAACATTCAATAAAGAACTTTGGGCTCGGCCAGTGTGACCCCTGAACCAGGAGGTCACAGTTCAATTCCCCGTCAGGGCACAGGCCCCGGTTGTGGGCTTCATCCCCAGTAGGGGGTGTGCAGGAGGCAGTGATGGGTGTTTCTCTTTCACAGATGTTGCTATCTCTCCCTCTCCCTTCCTCTCTCTCTAAAGTCAATAAAACCATATGTTTTAAAATTTTTTAATTAAAAAGAAAAAGAGCTTTGGGTGCCATTCCCAGCAAGAGAAATCTATGCCCCTGGATGGCTAACTGTGGTGAAAAATAAGAATTCCAGCATATTGGGCAGCTTACCCGGGTCTTAGTGCGCCAGGGGCCTGACCCCCTCGTTCGTTATGAACAGAGGACACAGAACACAATGGCCTTTTGCACTGCCTTTGTCCGAAAGGTTTCCTATCACATCGCGTTTGTCGCAGGTGCCATGGACTCTTACTCCTCAGGGCGGTCATTGTTCCACAGAGTCGCCTGGACCCTCGATGAGCAAGCACTGAACCTCTGCCCCCAGGCTGACCTAGAACGACAGCTGACATCTTTGCCAGCCTTGGGTCACCGCAAGGTCATCAGGCGATCAATGCACACCCTTGTTTTGCGGGTGCTGCTACTGAAAGACACCTCATGCAGGGCATAGCTGATTAACGCTGAACTCAGGGCCAACAGCAGGATGGCTCACAGGACAGAACCCTGGCCGCTCCCCTGCCTTCTCCCTGAGGTGCCCACCGCAGACCCGCACTCAGAAACTCGGAAGGCCTTTGGCATTGCCCCAGACAACACCGTCACAGCGAAATCACCAACGAAAAGCATAAAAGTGCCCACAACGGCAGTAAACCTGCCGTGAAAAGGACACTTGTTCGTAAAAGGCAGAGCCCTACCTCACTCCACCTTGACGGGGGACATGCAGGTGCGGGGACTGAACTGTCCACCGCTCAGATGACAAGGGTGCCTGGGGTCCTGATGGGGGGGTCACGGATGGATAAATTCATCAATAAGAACTCACCAACAGTGGGGGTTGCCTGTGTCTTGAAATATCATTTGTGGCCACAGTCGTGTGAAACAGCCGTCAGGATCAGAGCCCATACAAAAGAGGCACCCCGTGAACACGTGCCTGGTCTTACATACTCGTATTTCAAAATCCTTGCACCAGGGGGATATTTGGTTTCAACACAACGGGTTTTCTTCATAATCCTGTTTTATTTTTGTAGTTAACTGTCCATCTGAGAGGGGATTGCAGGCTCCCCCAGCCTGCCAGGGGCTACCTCAGGCAGGAAGGCCACGTGGGCTGGGTGTGGGCTTGGAGAGGAACTGGGGCTAATCATGGGGAAGACAGCCGAGTCCCTGCTTCCCGGAGAGTCCCGGGTGGAAGTCCTGCTGAGAGACATCTGTCCCGCTCACCATCAGCCCGACGTCTCTGACCTAGGCCTCCTCTTCCCTCGATGGCTGTTAGCAGCCCTGGACCCCGTGCTCTGCGGACCCGCCTTGGGTACACCCAGTGGCAGGGTCAGGAGAGGAACTTCCAGGTACATGAGACTAGACTCCCCCTCCTGGTCCTGCGTGTGAGCCGGAGTCTCCAGAATCCTGGTTCCAACATGGCTTTCCTGGTGGGACCGCCTGGCAAAGGCGGCGCCTGGCCTGGGCCGGCTGCGTGCGCGCTCACCGACCTGTGGTTCCTGATGAGCTCGCATCAATATCTCTCAGCGTGCGTTTCTCATCCAGTCTGAGCGCAGGCTCCGTGTCTGCCGGGCAGGTGACACCCTCTCATCTGGTGTGGCCGAGGCTCCAGCACAAACAGTCCCACAGACGAGGGCTCTGTTAACCGGCGCCTTTGCTGGGCGACGGGGTGGGAGGGCGGCTCTGGAAGCCTGCTTCCTGGATCTCTTCCTAGAACCGTGCTCTCAGGGCCTGATGGTCTCTACACGCCGCAGCCTGTGGGCGGGCGGACGCGCAGAGGAGACGTGAGGAGCGCACAACGGGGTGTGCAAGGGTTTGGGTGGGGGGCGTTGTGCTCCTGGCAGGCCGCTCTGTTTATAGTGACTTGTGGGGAGCATTTCCAGGAACCTTGCAGCCTCGGAGCTCTGCAAATGAGCTCACGGTTCACAAAGCTTCAATCACTGAACTGCACAGAGGGGCAGGAGGGTGCACCCAGGGTGGGAGGAGGCACCCAGGGCGGGAAGAGGCACCCAGGGTGGAAGGGTGCACCCAGGGCAGGAGGAGGCACCCAGGGCGGGAGGAGGCACCCAGGGCGGGAGGAGGCACCCAGGGCGGGAGGAGGCACCCAGGGCGGGAGGAGGCACCCAGGGTGGGAGGGTGCCCCTAGGGCTTGCCTGCAGCCTGAAGTCAAGGTGGCTTCAGACCTGCAGGTCCTGGTCTCACCGAGGACTGCGCCCTCCCTCTGAGACGCACCCTTAGCGCAGGCTCCACGCTGATGTTCACCGGTGACCTCCACGCTCAAGTTCTGCAAATGTCAGCTGGAGCCCAGACACGGAGGGAGGCGGGAGTAGGTGGAGACTCCACACACATCACTCTCCTGGAAGAACGGCTCTGCCCGCTGCCTCCTGGGGCCGGGGACTGTCAGAGCCTAGTCAGCGGGGACCCCACGCCGCAGCAGGCTCCCGGAGGCCCGCGGCTGGCTCTGGGATCTTGTCAAGCTCTGCTCTGGGTTACTGTCTCTTTAAGGTGGGAGTCACAACCCCTGGGTCCCAGCACCACTGGGCGGTAATGGCGCCTAGAGAGGCTGGATGCAGATTGTCCCACTTAACCCTTGCGACTCCCTAAGGCCACGAGTATCTGCTGTCACGGAAAGGGGCAGGAGGGCAGAGAGCGACCAGGTGACTTGCTGGAGAGGCACAGCTAACGCGCATGGAGTCAGGAATCCGAAGCCTTGTCTGGTGCCAGGTGCCACGCTGCTAGCCACGAGGCCACCCGCCTTTGCGGAGTAAGATCATGTTTGCACGACATGGTGCGTGACCAGGCCACACCTGCTCTCACGCTCCCCACACGGCTGCAGTCCGCTCTGTCTGCAGAATAAGACCAGGCCCCTCATAAAACTAAACATACTCAAAAACAAAACAAAAACAAACAAAAACAAACAAAAAACTAAACATACTCTTAATATGGGATCGAGCAATCCCTCTCCTGGTATTTACCCGAAAGAGCTGAAACCGTGAGTCCACACAAAAGCCTTCACAGGACCCTAACCGGTGTGGCTCAGTGGATAGAGCGTCGGCCTGCGGACTGAAGGGTCCCGGGTGCGAGCACATCCTCAGAAGGAGGTGTGCAGGAGGCGGCTGGTCGATGTTTCTCTCTCATCGATGTTTCTAACTCTCTATCCTTCTCCCTTCCTCTCTGTAAAAAATCAATAAAATATATATATTTTTTAAATACCTGCACAGGGATGTTTACAGCATCTTTATAATCACCCAAACTTGGAAGCAACCAAGATGCTGTCGAGATGTCCATCCACAGGAGAACAGGCAAACACATGGACTACTACTCAGCATATAAAAGACACTACCGCCACACACAACAAGAGTGGGTCTCAGAATTATGTTCAATAAAAGCAGCTTGCACAAAAGAGCATAGACTGTATAATTATATGTAATTTTACAAGTAAAACTAATTTATGATGAAAAAAAATTTTTAAGTGTTTGCCTGGAGGGCAGGAAACTGTGGATGACTGTGAAAGAACTTTCTGGAGTGATGGAGCTATCCCGATAAAGGCTTGACTTACACAGATGTGCACACTTAAGAAAAGTCATGGAAGGACCTGGCCAGTGTGGCTCAATGGGTTGGGCAGCATCTCATCCACCAAAAGGTGGTTGGTTCGATTCCCGGTCAGGCCCCACGCCTGGGCTTGATCCCCAGTGGGGAGCATGTAGGAAGCAGTTTGTTGATATTTTTTTCTCTCCCTCTCCCTCTCCCTTCCTCTCTCTAAAATCAATAAAAATAAAAACATTTAAAATATATTTTTTAAAGAGCTGATAGAATGGAACACTTAAGATTTGTGCACTTCATTATATGTGAATTTTATGGACAGGCGGCAGCTAGGTGTGTGAATGCATGAATGCCTGTAATCTGCAATTTGTTTTTCTAAAAATAAGTTGGAGGGCTGGAGAGGAGGGGGGTAGAGTACCTTCAGCATGACAGAAACACACAGGCACGCCTATGATGAATCATTTTTCTAACAAATCTTGAAAGTCTATAAAAGGTCACTGGAAGAACCCATTAAAATGTTTCACCGTGTCTTGTGGCTTGTAATCTTTTTATGGGCATATAAAAAGAGTTTTATGTCCATGCAATTGCTAAGCCACTGGTTTCATTACAAGAAAGAAACGTCAGAGTAAAAAACAGAACAAAACAACCTGTAAGCTCCTAAACCTTGGGGTACAAATCTAAACTAATAAAAGCGGAATAGTAAAATTAACCATTTCTCCGGGACGCCCACAGCCAATCAGAACGGCTGTATGCAAATTAGCCCAGCCAACATGGCGGCCGCCACTCAGGGACCTGAGTAAACGTTTAGGCAGCCGTCCATTGTAGCAGGAGCGAAAGGGAAACTACCTGCTCGCTGGCTCCTTAGCCTTTGGCCTGAAGCAAAAAGCACATTTGCAACAATTAAGTGTAACAATTGTTTCATTATAGAAGCCGCGAGGTGTGGCGGCTGCCACTCACGGACCTGAGTAAACGTTTAGGCAGCGTCCAGTGTCCGGACCTGAGTAAACGTTTAGGCAGCATCCCTTGCAGCAGGAGCAAGAGCGAAACTATCTGCTTGCTGGCTCCTTAGCCTTTGTTTGGCCTGAAGCAAAACGCACATTTGCAACAATTAAGTGTAACAATTGTTTCATTATAGAAGCCACGAGGTGAGGCAGAGAGGAGGCTTCGTTAATAAAAGGCCTCGCCTTAAAGGAACAGCATCAATTATAGGAAACCTGTGTCCAGCCGGCCTTGCTGGGACGTTGGGCAATGGGAGCTGTGGGCAGCCTGAAAACTCCTCACCCAGGCTGGTCAGGCACGCCAGCAGGTGAACATCCCCCAAGGGGTCCCAGACTGTGAGAGGGCACAGGCCGGGCTGAGGGACCTCCCGAGTGCACAGAGCGGCTGCAGGGCGGGACAGCGCAGGACCCAGGACCCGTGAGTGGGAAAGAGGCGGCAGGGTTGGAGGGCACCACGAAGCGGGTAAGAGGCGGCAGGGGGTCGGCGGCCTGCTTGGTGGGCTTCCCAGGCCCCTTGCAGG
>PVJC01017707.1:0-32221 GCA_004026665.1 Murina feae
AGCATCTGAGCACGCACCTGTGCATCCATCCCAGGGGCAGCAGGTCTGGTGTATTGTAAGGCCAGGGCTCCCAGTGGTTCAGCTGCAATTAGTGTCTTCAGGTGGCACAGGAACCTGAGACATTTCCAAGTTGTGGGCAAACCTTTGATTTTGTCATAGAAACCTGGGAAGATTCGAGTTGTCCCACCCCTTTGGACATATTAAAAAATATAGAATCTGCCCAGGCAGTGTCGCTAAGCAGTTGAGCATCATCCCATGCACCAAGAGATTGCTGGTTCAATTCCTGGTCAGGGATATGCCCTGTTTGATGGCTTGATCCCCCATCATGCAACTGATGGATGTTTCTCTCTCATCAATACTTCTCTCTCTCTCTCTCTCTCTTCATCTCTCTAAAAGCAATAAAAGTCTAATCTAATAAAATAGCAATATGCAAATTAACCCACACTCCATTACATCAAAGCCATACCCACCAGTCAAGCCACGCCCACGAACCAATCAGAGAGACTGTATGCAAATTAACCCAGCCAAGAGGCCGGCTGGCAGCCATGGAGCTAGAGCAAACAGGAGGCCAGCGATGGAGAAAACTGCCTGCCTAGGCAGGCTGTAGCCTCCGCTCAAGGCAACAAAGTTTCAATTATAGAAGCCATGGAACTGAAGCAAATAGGAGCCTTCATTGACTGCCTAGGCAGGTTGTGGCCTCCGCTAAAGTCAACAAAGTTTCAATTATAGAAGATAAATAAACCCCAGAAACCTGATTCCAGCCAGCCTCTCTGGGAGCTTGGGTCAATGGCAGCTGTGGCCAGCCTGAAAATAGCCCTCAACCCCTCACCCAGGCTGGCAGGCATCCCAGTAGGGACCTGAACCCTGAAGGAGCTGTGGGCATCCTGAAAATGGTCCTCAACCCCTCACCAGGCTGGCCAGGCACCCCAGTAGGGACCCAAACCCTGAAGGGGCTGAGGGCATCCTAAAAACAGCCCTCAGCCTCTCACCCAGGCTGGTCACACCCCCATTGGGTGAGGGTCTCCACCGGGGGGCTTGGTTAGCCTGCAAACAGCCATCAGCCCCTCACCCAGCCTGGCCAGGCATGCCAGCAGGTGGACATCCCCAGAGGGGTCCCAGACTGCGAGAGGGCACAGGCCGGGCTGCACTGGGTCCCTAGTACATTAATAAAATAAAATGAGAGAATCCATTAGCAGAAGGGACTTGTGGCTACCTCTCCCCCATACCTCCCCCTCTCCCACTTTGCTAAGAGAACCCTGACTTCATGATTCAAGGTACCAGTTGGGTCAAAATTTTGTTGGCCAGTGTGACAATTGTGTTTTGGCCTCTCTTGCAGCTAAGAATGGTCACATGACCACTTCCGACCCACCATACCAAGCTGAGAGTTGGGGTTGCTGAGAAAGCTTTTGTCTTACTGATAAAGGAACGGATAGGAAGGGGAAATGCTGATCCCTCCTTATTTCTGCCTTCACATGAATGTAAGGACTTCCTTGTTGCCATGATAATAAGAGCCCAAATGCAAGGCTGGTTGAGCAGAAATACAGGAGCATCTCCGTGTCTGCAACCCTAGGGAGATCCCAACTCCAAGGCAGCACTGACTGAGTTACTCTGTCAGCACCAGAACCTGCTCTTCCTACAGGACACTCCGACACCAAATGTGGGAGGGTTTCCCCTCCCCGGCCAGTCCCCAGAATCCGTTGGGTGTCCTACAATTTAAGTCAATGCTGACACCATCTGACTGGCATCAGCATCACACCCCACAAATTAAGGGCTCAGTCTTGCAAGACTGACCCCACTTTAACCCCCAGCTCCTGTATTCCCAACCACCACCTGTAGATCAGGGTCCCCTCACCCCCTCCTGGGGCTGGATAATTTGCTAGAAGTGTTAGGGGCAAAAATAGACTGTTGGGGACTTGCTGTGGTTATGGGAAATAGTAATCACACTCTGTCACCATGACGCCTTGTGCTGGTTAAGGAAAGGACATTCTCACCTGGCTGGGAGTTGTACGCCCCCAGGACCTGGGAGCCAACCTTGGAATGTGGCCCATTCTCATTCAAGAACTGCCTATTGCAATGGAAAGATTGACAAGCTTGTTGCCCAATGGCATCCCACCCCAGCCTGCACAGCCTACTTCCCCTGCCTGTAACCCCACTTCCCCATGTAATCTTTGTCTTGTACCCCATTTAAGCAGCTGGTTAATGGGGGGGGGGCGCAGAGCAGATCTTTGTGGACAACCTGCTGCTCTCCACACTGCCACGGTACTGGAATAAACGCTCCATATATGAGTCAGCCTTGTCTCTGCTGAATTGGCTCAAGAAGTGACCAGCAGCACAGACCCAGTTCAGTAACTGATTGTCCAGAAGGCACTTTACTTACTATGACTGTTTCATTACAAAGGGTACAAGTCAGAAGCAGCCAAATGAAAGCAATGCCCAAGGCCAGGAACTGGGAGAAGGAGTGCTGGGAGCTCACATGCCCTCTCCAGGTGCGCCAATGCGCATTCGCACCCTGGACACACTCTCCAGACGCCATCTGCTAGGGTTCTAGTGAAGGCCCCATTATGTAGGTGTGGTGGACTAAATCCCTGGTCACGGTGATGAGCTCAATCTGCAGCCCCTCCCCAGAGTTTGCCAGGTCTTGTTTATAAGGGAATGGGGCGGGTGGGGGTATTTCAGCTTCTCTGCTCATAAGTCAGCCTCCTTTACAGAGCGTGGGCTTCCTGGTGTTTGCACAGGACGCTGGAGGGGTCACCTTGCCACAGAGGCAGCGAGGTGCTGTGTGTAAGTGTGTCACACACTCACCTGCACTTCACTCCTGATTTGTGTGGGCAGGAAGGCAGATCCAGCCAGCACCGAGCCTCAAGGCTCCCTTTCTTTCCTTTGCCCCACTTGATAAATAACCCCCTGCTTTCAGCTGCCTTATAATTTGGGGACGTGCCATCAAAGCAATTAATGTAGAAAGCCAATAATGAGTTAAGAAAGATAGCTGCTGGTAACTTAGATACTTGATGTTCATCTTATAACGTAATGCATTGAAGAGAAACATAAATATTTCCACCACTTTATCATTACTTAGTCTATTCAACTAGTTTGTGCTGCCTTGTAATTTGTTGAAATCCCAAGTGCTAATCAGGAATGTAAAGTCCATTGATTTCAATTTACTTTTTATCTCCATCTAAATACAACTACAGGGAAGCATTCGGACGATCGGTTGTATAATTGGATTTTTAAAAGATAACTGTTTGGGAGCTGGAAAGGGCCTTAGAGGGTTTTGTAGTCCAACTTCTGACACATGAATTCCTTCCCTAAAAACAATTGCCTGGAAGTGTGAAGACCTGGATTCAATGCCATGTTCATGGGAGGAAATAAAAGAAAGAAGGAAACATTCTGTGACATGAACTCTCCTGTTCTTTCTCGGGTGCACTGAGCTGTCCCCGTGTGCACCCACCGTTCAGGCAGCAAAGCTCCCGCAGCCCAGTCCCTGCAGGAACCGACTGGACTGCCAGCAGGGCCCTGAGAATGACTGTTTGCCCAGAGGTTAGGACTTGGAACGGTTTACCTTGTGGAAGGGTGGGTGCCTGCGGGAGCACCACTGGTTACAAGATGCTGGGAGCAGGGCACCTGGGAGGAGAGGCTCCCTGCAGAGGCCACTGGGAGCAGAGCCGCAGGCACCCCTGGGGTGCCAGGCATGGGGGTCTGATCGCTGTCCCAGCACCAGCTTCTCACATCCTAAAGCAAAGGGGCGGCACGAGGAGCTGGTTTGAGGAATGCCACCTCGCGGAACTGGGCAGAGACAGGGACAGCAGGTCCTGGTGCGTAGGGGTTGGTGGGTGTCCAGGTGGGAGAGAAGCTGTCCGGAGCAGTGATGCGCGATTGCCTGCAGACCTCTGTCCCCCTCACACACAGCTCAGGAGGGTGTGAGGTAGGGGTGCACTCAGGAGCATTCGGGAGTCACGTGGCTTCGGACCTGGAGGGGAGGAAACAGTTGTTGGCTGAGGAGACAAGGCAGCTGATAATGCCCTAGCTTAGAAAAGAAACAGGTAAGGAGGAAGCTCAAGAGGAGGATGGGGGTCCGTCAGCCCAGGTGGCCTTTTGGGCAACTTCTAGGAAACGTCGATGTGGTCTGATCTGTACCAGCACTCCCTCTCTCTCCAGGTGTCCTCCCCGTCCGCACAGCTATGGCCAGATTCCCTGCCTTTGTGGGATCCCCAGACCTTGCCCACCCGATGTCCGGAAGCATCGACTCTTGACGATGTCTCTGTTCTCCAAAGAAAATGGCTTCCTTGTTTCTCTTCCAAGGCACTTACACTGTACTTGTCGCATCCGTTTTCACTTTGGGCACCAACCTCAGTGGCTACATCGGTTAAGATCGCCGTGTACCCGCAGCATTGTATCCGTAATCACGTCTCTGTCATATTGTACAAGTGAGGCCACATGTATCAGAAAACAGATCGCAATCGCCTCGGCAAATACGGGATTACTTGGTCTCAGAAGACGAGAAATCGAGATGTAGGCAATCAGGGACTTGAGTCGTTTTCAAGGAAACCATTAAGGATTGAGGCCATTTCTGGTTTCTTCTTCCACCATTCGCAGCAACACCTCAGTCTCATGGTCTAAAAACGGTAATTTTACCTCCAGGTAGTATGTCTGTGTCCCAGGCAACAATAAGCAAAAAGAGCAAGAGGCACAAGTGTGCGAAGTCTGTCCGTTTTAGCACTAAAAACAGCTTTCCCGCAAGTTCAACCCCAGATATTTATTCTTGTATCTCATTGCCCAGAGTCATGGCATATGGCCATGCGGGGGGCAAGGCAGCCTGGGAACCCAATCAGCCAGTGGGTGCCTTGCTGTCAGAATGGACCGTGATTTGAAAGAAAGAAAGAAGGTGCGTTAGGGGCCTCCAACCAGCTGCGTCTGCCCATCATACTCCTCGCAGCTCGTATTCTGCTGGTCTTTTGGATATCCGAGGTGCTGAGGACAGAGAAGGTGAGGTACCCAAGGCAGGAGGCAAGCTGAGAACCGGAATCTAACCTGTTCCTCCCGCAGCAAATAACTCTCATCCTGTATGGGTTTTTTCTCCCTCCAAATGCTCCCCTTCATAGAGGAAAAGAAGTGCTTGGAATTCAAAGACTAGACGAGAGGAGGAGAGAGTGGTCTAGACTGGCATTAGTGGGGCAAAGAGAAACAGGCCCAGCTAGGGAAGGGGTGAAGGGTACTCAGGCTCAGCGAGAACAACCAAAGACCAGGTCAGGGATCCGCCCTGGTCCCCAACTCCCCAAATGCTCCAGTTTGCCACCTCTCCCTCTTGGCATCTCGAGATGGTGAAGTGATGCCCATTTTCCAGCCCTTGAATCTGGACAGGGACAGGCTGTGGTCCACAGACCAGAGGCCGATTCAGAACACTCACATTCTCCTTGGAACCCTGACCACCACGCAAGCAAGCTGAGCTAGACAGACAGACAGACTACAAGAAGCGCAAGACCCCACACTGCTGTCGCCCAGACCACAGGCAGGGACCCTCCCACTGAGGGGGCTATCCTGACGGTCCTGCGGAGGTCAGCCGAGCACGACCCCACCCAGCACCCTGCCCAGCTAGCTGCTTGTGGAGTTGTGAGCAAGAAAAGGTGGTTATGCTTTGAAGCTGCTAATTTGGGTTGTTTGATGCATAGCAATAGGAACTGAAATAGTTTGAAAACTGGGGTCCCCTCAAGCACAGCTTCCTTTCAGGACTATGTCAGGGTTCACAGTTCCACTTCATTTAGCTTGTGAGGTAAAGTGCGCTCGTCACCCCTGAATGGGGACAGTTTCAGGAGAAAGAAAGTCTGGTTTGGAAATGAGAGAAGAGAAGGTATTCAGGCCGGTCCCTAGTCTCGCTCTGCGGGGCTCGGCTCGGAGACTGAGGGGCCCTGGGAGAGTGGACCTGCGGTGGCCTCCAGGCAGGGGAGGTCCGAGGACATGGGTGGCCGCGGGAGAAACTCCCCAAGAGTAACAGGAGGACTTAAAACGCGTTGTGCATGGAGCATTGTCCTCCACCAGGCCCTCTGCGTGACCTTCGCACTCACCATGACCTGATGGCCTGACTCAGTCTCAGAAACGGAAGTGAGGCTGCAGATAAGCAACCGACTGGCCAAGGTCATGAGGCGGCTGAGTTCTGAGCCGCGCCCGCGTGGCCTTGCAGCACCAGCCCTCGCTCCGCATGTGGGTCAGGGCCCTGGTGCTGGCCCGCCCTGGAAGCCTCTTCTGCTCTCTGTCCACAGAGGAGACCATCCGAGCTGCCAGGCCAGGACTCTGTTACACTGTCAGCTGTTTCCAGGGTCCATCCTGGTCCTCCCAGCTCAGCTGCTTCTCCTCCCTCTCCTGTCCCGTCCCCGTCACTGATGGAGACGCTGGAGAGAGTGCTTCTGACGGCATCTGCAGCAAGATGCTCGCACACGCACACAGAGACTATGCCTCTTGATTTGCCGTAGGTTCTTTTTTCTAAATGGTTAATCAATTGGGCAACCCCACTCTTGGCAAACGCGCCCTGGTGGATCAGCATATGTGTTGGGGTCATATATGTTGCACCTTTGTCTTCTCATCTGTAAAATGGAGTGGTGATATTTACTGGGCAGGGCAGCCTCTCCATCCCAGTGAGTGACACCACCATGTATTTCCTTGGCTAAACACAAATCTGGTAGTGACCTTCGGTTCCCTGTCCTCCCCCAGCCACATCCCCGCCCTGCGGAGCCCTGTTGACCTCCAAAAAAGTCTCGGAATCAGGCCTGGGCCCAGTCCGAAGCCAGGACACACAGCCTCAGTGCGTCAGGTGTGCAGGTGTGCGACACTTCCTACCCGTTCTCTCTGCGTCCACTTGCCCCACCCCCACTCCGCCCACGTGTCCTGGCACCGAGGCAAAGGATGCTTCCAGAACAAAAGTTGGGGTGCTGCTCTCCTGTGCTCCAGACCAAGTGTCTGTATCCCCCTGAGGCCCTGTGTTGAGATCCAGTGCCCACCGTGAAGGTACTGGGCGATGGGGCCTTTGGGAGGTTCTTCAGTTGTGAGCGTGGAACCTTCACGAATGAGACCCCACAGAGCACCCTGGCCCCCCGCCGTGGGAAGTACTGACACAGATCGGCCCCCTGACTTTGGGCTTCCAACTCCAGAACCACGAGAAACGAATGGCGTTTTGCTACAGCATCTGGGCAGGCGAAGGCCTCCCTCCAGAACTCGCCCATGCCTCCTCCTGGTTCATCTCGAACTCCCTGCCTTTGACTTCCGTTCTGTACCACTCGCCCCTCTGCCAACTTGGCTTCAGTTCTCGTCTCTCAAACATCCTGGGCACACTCGTTCCTTCCTGTCCTGGCCATTTCTCTTGCCTCGGCCCCCGTGGCTTCTCCTGACCGTTCCCGTCAGAGCTAAACGTCCTCCTCTGTACATCCTCCATGACCCCTCTGTCTCCAGCAGTGGCCTGCGCTCTCCGCCACGCCTTCCCACTTCCTCTGCGCTATGGAGCTCATCATTGTCCATCGTGTGCTGGTTGCTCCATCCATCGGCTTGTCCCAGTAGAACTGCAGCTCCAGGAGGCAGGCCACACCCAGCCTTCACCCTGGCTGCAGGGTGTGAGGAGAAGCTGTTCAGTGAGCCAGTGTCTGCCCGGTGCGTTTCAAACGCAGTCGGTGTAAAATCCAAATTCTCCCCATGGCCCAGAAGGCCACACAGTGCTTGCCTCTGCCTCCTCGCTGACCCCATCTTTGTGTACTGGCTCGCTGGCTTCTTAGGCTCCAGCCTCTCTGGTCTTCTATCTTTCAAGTTCAAGTCCAAGCTCAAGCTCAAGCCCGTTGCCTATGTCACTTCCTCCTTCCCACCCTACTCCTCTGAGTGCTGCTTCCCAGGACGCACACATCCCTGAGTTCCCGTCACTGGAGACCAGCCCGGATGCCAGCTTCCGAGAAAGCCTCTGCCGGGCACCCTTTCGATGCCATCTTCCAGACGCCCTATCACACTGCTCCGCGTCCTGCTTTGCTTTCTGCAGAGCGGGTATGAGTCTCTGAGCTTGCAGATGTCTCTCTGAGCTTGTTGTCCATCTCCTCCTCGAGAATGCAAGCTCCATGGGGTCAGGGTGCCCCTTTGTCTTACTGCTGCAGCCCTGCCCGTCAGTGCTCACACAGGGCAGCCAAGTCCAGGTTCCAGCACAGAGGCCCCCCGTCCTGTGGACTTGCTTTCAAGGTTGGCCCCTGCAGCGCTCTAGGCCTGATGCTGAGGTTGGGCGGCCTGTCTTCTGTGGCCAGTCCTGTGGGTTGCCCATAGCGTGGCAGCTTGCTCCAGAGGAAAGAGAGACTCACATTCACTCGGAGAGCGCAGGCCGAGAGCCAGCTGGCGTTGGCCCCGCTGCAGGGCCATGGCGAGCCATTTACTTTACTCAACAACCCACGGCTGGTGGATGGGCCCTTCTTTGTGTCTTGAAATCCCTTGCAACTCAGATAAATATAACAGGCGCTGCTCTGAGCAGGATGCAAAGTTGCACACACCACTAGCCTGTGGATGCCATTTCCAGGAGCTCACAGAGCCCCTGACTCCCCAATGGGCCCGGAAGGCCCCTGCCCTGACAGAATGCAAGGCTCCTGCAGGAGGTCCCTGAGCTGCCCAGGCGGTAGGCAAATGGCTGGCCTGGCTGGGAGGGCAGAGGAGGCTGGACAGAAGCAAAGGCAGAGCAAGGGCACTTGTGGGGGGGGAGAGGAAGGATTTGAGGTTAAGGAACCCAGGAGAAGCTCAGAGAAGAGCTGAAAGGGAAAGGGGCGAGTCCTTGGGTGAAGGCTGAGGCGACCACTGCCTCAGCTGGTCTCCGTCCAAACTCTGGTCCTGACCTCTGGGCAGAGGAGAACTCATAGGGGTGAGTGTCTGCTCAGAGTTTCTGGCAGGAGTTTATTCCGGCCTGTGTGTCCCCGGGCCCTGCATCCCCTCACCGACCTGTCCAGAAGAGGAGAGTGAGAGTGTGAGCTCCTGAAATCCCGGTGGCACCTGGAAGGGGGTCCTCAGAGGAAAGGACATCCTGGCGCAGACGCCTGCATGGGGAGGGGCTTGTAGGCATTAGACTGCAGTCAGCTGAGAACCACTCTGCTAGTTGGACAAATTTGGATGCAACTATGTCCTTAAACATAGTTCTGTGGACTTCATTTATTATTCGTGAGCTATGCAGTGTGATGCTAGCGTCATCCATTCTCTCAGCGCGCATGCGTTACACACCTGTTAGAATCAGAGTCCCTGCGATTCAGCCATGGCCACAGCCCGCAGGTATGGAAACCGCGTGTGAGCTTCTCCTCGGAGTCTGCCTCTAGCCATTCCTTGATGCAAATAGGAGATTCTAATTTTAATTGTCTCACCTACAGTAGTTTCTTCCTCAACTTCCTCCATTCTCTGTAACGTATTAAAAATGGGAGAGCTCTAAATTCATACTTTGTGAAGTAGCTCAACTTCTAGGAACTTTGGTTTCTCCATCTGCAAAGTGGAGATTATAACTTCACAAGGAAGTTGTTAAAAGAAAGTGTCAGATTGGGAAAAGTTGGTGGTAATGTGCTCACAGGTTGAAACACAATCCACACTCAGCCAGTGGTACCCACGGCGTCCTGGTGTTCCAGTGGCCAGGCTGCCCCTCTTCCCAGCGCATCTTCATCCCTCTCCTCTCCTTCCCACTTCTTCCTGCTCCTTCCGACTTCATCTTCCTTATTCCATCTTTGCCAACGACTTGGTGTTGGGCAACCGGATACTTCTTCCTAAAACACACTTTTCTCCTCGCCAGCCACTCCCTCGGCGGCTCCCGGCGTTCACTACATGAAAAGCACGGGTGCTGCCCTTGCACGTCTCCCGTCTCACCTTTCTCGCCGTTTCCATGGTGCCCGGAGGGATGCTCTGTCCTCCTGTCAAACTCATTAGCACCGGCTTTCGGATCCAGTTCATCCTTCAGACCTCCCTCGGAGTCTGCGTCTTGTCCCTCTAGCGGGGTCACCCCTTCCCCTCCCGTGACGGACACGGAAGGCATCGTGTCCCTTCCATAGCATTTATGAGACATTGACACCTACTCTGGTAACATTATAGGGTAAAAATCAAAGGCATAGGCATTGCGGCCAGGAACTATGGTGATTAACCAATAAAGTAACTTAAAAATAACACAGGATCATTGTAAAGCACCCGATGAAACCCAGCTTTCCTTGGTATCATTGTGTGTGTTTCTTATTTCTCTGTGAAAATGTTCCTCCATGACAATGACCTTTGGTATGGATCGTGCCCTTCATCTGAGAACTTCTGTTAGATTTTCAGGTAGAAGTACTTGCTCACAAGCTGATTTCTCACAGGCTCTGCTTTACTTGTTTTTATGCTATAAGAGTTGAGATAGTTTTGTACTCAACTCTTTATTAATGTTGATTAAAAAAACTCACCCGTTTAAAAGCCAGGGTGTGGATGTGAATGAACAGTTGTTATGAATATCGCATCAGAATTATAATGAATGCCCCATCGCATGCCTTCATGCCAATAAGCTTCAGCTCACTTGTTAAGAACTGTTTTGAAATCCTTTCATATATGCCCCTTTTCTTGCCAAACCTGTTTTTCATGATGATTGGAAGGAGGTTGGGCTGCCGAAAAGAATACATTTTATCTGAGGATCTCAAAGCACCTGGCAAGTTCCTTCCATTTTGTGGACTGAGGAGTACAAAGTTCACAGCGTTTCCCCGGGCAGCCCTGCCGTCCAGGAGGAGAGCTGGCAGAATATATTGTCTTCCAGAATATTCTGAGCAGTCAGAACCCCCTCTCGCCTTGCCTGATGGACAGATGGGGGGCAGCTTCATGGCTTACGAGGAGCAATGGTATTGGGCTTGACTACGGATTTTTTATTAGCTATTTTACCTGATCCTGTTTTTTTTTTCATTCTTTTTTACCCATTTTCAATGGAAGACATCTTGTTTGCATAGACTTAAATACTTTAGTCTTTTCAAACAAGATGGGCAATATGTACAGAGCCAGTTTTTACACGGTTCGTATTTTGGAGACCGAGGCAGGCGGTAGAGCTGAAACACAGCTTCGGGACAGAGCCACACTTGGGGGTGAATCCCAGCTTTGACACTTTGGACGAGTTATTTACCCTTTTCTGAGTCCCTGCTCTGTAAAATGGAAAAAATGCTCCATAACTCAGAGATGTCTTAGGGGATTGAATAAAATAACTTGTGTAAATTACTTGGTGCATAGTAGGCATTCAATAAATGTCAGTTCCCTTCTTATCCCCGTTAATAATGCTTATTAGACTATATTAACAACCAGAGCCAGACTGTGATAATGCATTTCTTTATTACGTACTTAAGCCAAATAACTAATTTCCCTCAGGGGGAAGGGAGAGATATGCTGAATTAGTTTCATTTTGCGAACTTACTTATTAGTCTTTTTTTCTTTAGCATTATTTAGTTTCATACTCTGTAATTTAGTTCTCATGCAACAAAAATGTCACAGTTCCGTATTCCTTAACTCTACCGCGATTAAAAAAAGTCTATTATTACACTGACCGCGTATCCGAAATCACTATTAATGATATTAACAGCTGGACTGTGTGTCCTCAGGGCTGGGTGCCGAGGAACTCTTGCCCGCAGCAGCTCCCCGAGGTCTGAGGATTTCAGGCCAGGTTTTCAATGGCAGCCGAACAGCAACAGGAAGACAGGACGGGAGACCCTCGCGCTCCGAGTCCTTCGTGCGGGTTTTACGCGCTTGCACGCAGGTGCAGCCCCGTCTCCTCCAGGACAGGGTCTCGAGGGGCAGGCAGGCCCTGGGAGCCGCCGAGGAGGGCCCGGGGCACCTTAAGGACCCGGCCAGCTCCCTGCTCCCCGCCCACCCCCGAACCTGATTGACAGGGCGCCGGGGAGGCGGAGCCAAGGAGGCCCCGGAGGGGGCGCGGCAGGAAGGTAGGGGAGGAGGGACCGTCTTCCCTCCAGTGGCCAATCGCAGAAGGGGGCGTGGCCCGCCGTCTCTCAGAGGGCCAATCAGCACAGGGGGCGTGGCTCATGCATCTCCTAGTCCTCCGCCTCCTCCTCCGCCCCTCCCCCTTCTCGGCCGCCCTTCCCTTCTCCTCTCCCCCTCCCCCCCCCCCCCCCCCCCCCCCCCTCCTCCTCCTCCTTCCTCCTCCCTCCCTCCTCCTCCAGGCCGTGGTTTTCTGCGCGTTTCTGGAGTCCTGAGCCTGAGCTAAACAAAAGCAGGAGCTGGCGGGGCTGCCGGAGTTTGCGGAGCCGGAGGAGGAGCGAGCCGGCGCCGTGCCCGCCGCGGCGGGGGCTGGGGCTCTGCTCGCCCACCCCCTGCGATCGGGCCGGTGGGGGCGGGGGCCGCGGGCGGGGAAAGTTTGCCTCGCCGGCCCCCGCCTGGCGCTGCCTCCTCGCGCTCCCTGCTGTTTGCCCAGGGGCTCAGCCCGCGTCTGAGCCGAGCGCGCAGCCCTCGCCGCCCGCCCGGGGGAGCCGGACCGCGCGCCCCAGCAGCCGGTCTCTCCGGCCGGGGAAGCGTTCGTCTTCCTGCTCCTCGGAGCCGACACCCTCCCCCTCCGCCCGCAGCCCCTCCGCGCCCGCCCTCCCCTCCTCCCACCAGCCTGCCCGGAGCGGCAGAGGGATTTTTCCTCGGTCCCTGCCCGCTCATCCCGGAAAGGGTTCGCAGCCGCCGGCCGGGTCGGAGCCGTGCTTGCCGGGACCGCGCGCAGGAGCCGGGCCGCCGGGCTGCGCCGCTGGAGATGGACGAGCAGCCCAGGCTGATGCACGCCCACGCGGGGGTCGGCATGGCCGGGCACCCCGGCCTGTCCCAGCACTTGCAGGACGGGGCCGCGGGCGCCGAGGGCGAGGGCGGCAGGAAGCAGGACATCGGGGACATCCTCCAGCAGATCATGACCATCACCGACCAGAGTTTGGACGAGGCGCAGGCCAGGTGAGAGGCCGCCCATTCTTCCCCCTGCGCGCGTGTGCGTGTGTGCGCGCGTGTGTGCGTGTCCCTCTCGCCGGGAAACAATGGGAAGCGAAGCAACACAGCGCTTTCTTGCAGAATGTTGTTTCTCTCCCCGTTTGGGGGAGCGGCCCCGCGGCGGGGGCCTGCTGCGGGCGCGCTGCTGCCTCGGCCGCGCTGGGTGCAGGGCGTCCCCGCGTCCACGCGCGCCCCGCACGCGAGACGCTGCTCGGCCAAGTGCCTCGCAGGAGCAGACGCTCAAGTTCTCCGCCGATTCCGCGCCTCCGGGGCGAGGGCCCTGACACCCCAAAACAGAACGTCCCGGGATCACGCTGCTGGCACGTTCAGTTGACTCCTCACCCAGATGAGAGACTCTCATTTTTTCCCCCTGGATGTACTCCTCCAAAATTAATTTTTATTTCGACCCCACTCTCCCCTCTTAAAAAAAAAAAAAAAAGCAGGATAATTCTTTGTCACTAGTTGTCAACTCTCCGGAAAATACTCTGTATCCATTTAATTATGGTGAAAAAAGGCCGATGGAAAGATCAAAGAGGCAGCTTTACTTTTAGACGTCCTAGTCAGTTGTAAGGAACGAGGACATTTAGTTTAACTTTATTGTCTCCATGTGAGTGGGTTCCTGACCTCCATGCACAGAATGTCTGGCCCTTTGAAAAGGGTCGGGGCTGAACCAGGCGTGCTCTTCCCGAGCCCCTTCCAGCACCACTGGGTGCAGCTGGGGAGGTGCAGGCGCGTGGGAATGCGACCTGCTCCGCGCGGAGGACCGGCCCATCCTCAGTAAGGAACATAACAAATGCGCCCTGGGCTCCTCAAGCAGCCCGCTCACCCCAGGGCTTCACGGCAAACCCCCTTCCAGAATAACACACAGACGCAGTGGCAACCCACTCCGCTTGCTCAAGGCCCATCTCGAAAGGAAGAATTTAAAAAATCCAACGGCCACAGATGTGTTTACAATGACCCAGCTTTGTTAAATAGCTCAGTCGTGGTTTTGTTTTTATTTTTTTTAAACATATGTACACAATTCCTATATCTCAGAGGACTTAGTCGCACGAGAAAGACAGCATTATACATGTTTTTGTCTTAGGAAAATAGGAATTTGAGTTGAGAGACGAGAAGAAACAGTTAATAGCGTGGCTGTTCGGAATCCCACTCTTATTTCAATTGCTAGACATGCCTCATGCAAACTCCCAGCGCTGGGCTTACCGGGCTTTGAAAACTCGGAAATGTTCAAAGGCCGGAGCTGTTGTAAATTTTTTTAAATTGGGGAAAGTTTTCCCCAATTAATCGCTGCTCTTTTAGAATTTTATTTTCTGAAGAAAAGCTCGTAGGTATGGTAAGTGGAAGCTTCCCACTGGCATGCGCTTTTCGAATTGGAACAGATTTCTCCACTGCATTGTTCCAGAAAAATAAACTCAGTCATACCCCTAAGCTGCTTTATTAACAAGTTTGCGAAGTGGAGGGCGGCAGGATGGGCGGTCGGATGGGCGATTCCCCACTTTCCTGAGGTTTAGTCCCACTCCTTTTTGTAAAACTGAGGGCGGCCGTGGCTTGGCGGGTTCCCTCTTTTCATGGCCTAGATGCCAAGAGAGATCAGACACAATTTGGGGTGAGGGGAATTTCTGTTGCCTCTCTAACCTCACTGATGTGCTGTGGAAATGCAGTGTTTGTGTTAAGCTGTGTTGTTTTTTTTTCTTCTGGATTTTGTTTTCTTTGCATTTGGGCCTATATACACGAGAAAACTATTTTAAAAGCCCCCCCCCCCCACCCCCGCCAAGAGATCTTTGCTACACTGGAGTCTTCCCACCCCTTTCACCCTCAGACCCAGGTCGCCACCAGGCTTCCCTCCGGTTTAACAATGTAACTACTCAGCAAAAGTGGATCTGATTTTCCTCCCTCTCCGGTTTAACAATGTAACTACTCGGCAGATAATGGATCTGATGTTTCTTTCTGTAGTTGCACCTTCATTACATACATGTTTTATCTACAAAGTAACCCGTTAGCACTGTAGACACAATGTATGTGCTTGTTTTGATCCTCTCAGCTTATTCCTCCTTTGCTGCCGAGTACAGACCACGGCATCTATTTTTTATTTATTTATTTATTTTTACATTCAAGGGGATTAAAAAAGATTCTCGTGCATTGCAAGTGCCAGGGATTTCTATTTATCTTTACAAATTAATTTTAGTTAGTACACAGAATTCCTTTAACTAATAGCTGATATGATCAGTGTTCTGTTTCCAAAACAATATCCTTCTGCTAAGTGCTTCCAATAGTAAAATGAGGGGAAAGGTATTGTTTTGTTCTTCAAGTGCATTCTGAATGCAAACGCGCTGGAAAACCAGGTAAACCGCTAATCCAAGAGGCAGAATTGTATTTATTTTTCCCCCAATGGGTGCTGGGTCCTAATTGTAAATAATTTAATTTCCAACACCTGCAAATACGCGTTGTGTGCACAAGAGACATAATGTGAACACAGAGAAATGAATTTACTCCCCATATGGGCACGCCTGCCCCCTGGCAATGCATTTCCATACTCTTTAACTCGGGGACTGAAATTTTATAAATTGACAGTTTTGCTCAGAAGACCTTTCAAGCATCTTGTGTTTATGAGAATAGGGGGAATCTGCGGAATGAATTCGAGCACATGGATGAATTAAATTTGGAAACACACACACACACACACACATACACTGAGAGGCAGGCAGCTCCCGGGCTGTGGTGGTGAACACAGATTTTATAAAACGGTTAACCCGTGCCCTGGGCTGTGCATAAGCATAGCCCTGGATGGCGTTTTTGGTTTAAGAATTCCACTTTGATTAAGCTACTTAGAAACCGAAACAGCTTTGCCTACATGGGCAGCATTTAGGTGAGCGCTTTTCGGCAGTTAAACCCTCCTCGCCGGGCTGAGTACTGTGATTTCTTTTTCTGTGGCGGGGCTCTCTATGTTAAGTCATTAAACCACCGACGCTGCCACAGAGTGAGCCTTGGGATGTAATTTTGGCCTAAATGTTCATTAAGCCCCTGGTTGCATCATCAGCATTGTGATCCTAAAAAGTGCACCTGAGCTGTGACGTTGTTTCTTTTTTGTAGAAAACACGCGTTAAACTGCCACCGAATGAAGCCTGCCCTCTTTAACGTGCTGTGTGAGATCAAGGAAAAAACAGGTAGGACCTTTAAACGTTTTCTTTGGCCAATTGACTCGCTTCCCCAGCAATCAGGAGCACATTATTTAAATATTAAAATTGCAGAATGGGGAGTTCTCTGAAGATTGATCGCGTGTTCCAATACGGCGTCTGGTGGCCTGCTTCCTGCAGGAGAAGCACCAAGTTCCTCAGACAGTGATTACCCAGCATTGCTGGTTTCTTTTGCTTCGCTCCGTTCCCTGCCCCTTTGAAATCCGGGTGGACATAGAGGTTCTGAAGGAAGTTGATAGAATTAGTGTCTTTTGGGGAGAAATATGAAAGTAAAAGGTTGTTTCTGAAAGGTTATGTTTCGGCCCATATTTAAAACACTCCGTGGGGGGAGTTGTTTAAAGTTCCCTTTCCATTTCTCTTGCCGGCACAGGAAGCAGGCCTAGGGTCCCCAGTGCTGGCTGCTACCTGTGCTGCCACCCCAGCAGCCCATGTCCCTGCCTGGAGCGCCTGTGATGCACAGCAGGGGGGCGGCTGGGCTTGGGAGGGTGTGATGCCAGGAGATTGCGCTTTCTGTTGTGCTTTTACTTTCTAGACCTCATAGCATGGACTGACACACTTATGACACGTCCCAGGAGGGCCTTTAAATTTTAAAGCCACAATTAGAAAACAGCAGCCAGCCACCCAAGGGAGGTGTGCTTCAAGGACAGCTGCTCCGGACGGGACAGGCAGCCGTGTCCTCTCATTTGTTTATTTTAATCCTTCATTTCCCAAAGTGGGTGATTCTGTGTCTCTTGAAAAGAAAGAGTTGGGAAGTCGATGTGCTAGCAGGGCGGGAAGCCGAGGGCCAGGGAGGCGGCGGGAGGTGAGCGGCGGGCCTGGCTGGCGGGCGGCTGCGGGAAGTACCTGACAGCCTTGTTATTTATTTATTTTTCACAACAAGGAGTGTAGCAGTCAGTAATTCATATCTAAACCATATAAGCAAGGGCATGACATGGATGAAAGTGACAATAAATATGATTGCATGCGGGTGATGCACGCTGATGGGCGCACATAAAGAGGGGTAGGCGCACTGCTTTCTCTCTGGAGCTCTCTGTTTCTCTTTTGAAAAATAAATAGTTTCAAGATGTGGCCGTGTGATGGACTATGTAATTACTCGAGGCCTGAATCGTATGAGAAATTAGCGAGCAGCTCCTTTGTCGAGGGCTATGTGCACTGCACAGCGCATCCCAGACAAAGCTCGGGGCAGCGGCCGCCAGGTTGCTCGCGCGCTGACCTTATTGCCAGCCGCTAATTGCATTGTTTTAGCTGCGAGACACCTTTTAAGAGATTTATGGGCTGTGCATACAGATATCAAGAGGCTGTTTCAGTTTGTCAGACTTCTTAGTTTTTCTTTTCCTGTTCGCCTGCAGCAGGGAACCGAAGTACATATGCACATTTTTGTTGTCTTTTTTTCCTTTTTTTAATCTTGATGCTTATTTATTATGAGCATTTGGTTTGGTGACATTGGACTCTAATCTAATATCGGTTCCGCTGATCTTGATTTGTAAAATGTGGAATCAAGACATAAAGACAATATTTGAGAATCCAGGCTAAAGAGACTTGATCAGATTTTTAGTGAAAGGAAGCTCATCAGGGCGCTTACCTGGATGTTGTGGCCGAAGTGTGTGATCCCAGCCTCCTAATGAGGCCCCGGAGGCCGTGGGAGTGGGCGGCCGCGCGGGACCTGGCGGGTGGGCTGGAGAGCTGGGTGCTCCTGCGGCTCAGCGGGTGGGAGAGCAGCCACGCCGGTCACGCCATTCTCCCAGGTGTAAGGTCTTGTCGGAATACGTATTTTTTTTTAATTTCTCTGTCATTTAATGACATTCATATTTGGAGATGTTTAAAAAATCTAAATTGAGGGCTCACAAAAAGTGTTGCCTCTAGAATAATATAATATATTTGTAAAAATACTTTGTCAAGGGCTGTAAATTGAAAATGGTAGGCTCACTGCTCGCGGGAAGGGGAAACACACACAGAGTTTTGGGTCGAGAGGGCATCCATGGGTGAAAGTTAGAAGTAAAAAAAGGAAAAGAGAAAAGGCCTCCCCCTCTGTCCTTCGTGTGCTGGGGGGAGGGGAGGCGAAGCCTGCCTGGATGCAGGGCGCTGGGGTTAAAGGTGGGAGTCCGCGCCCGGGGGTCCCGGCGCAGCTGCTCACCTCCCAGCTGGGCTCGGCCACCGCCCCGCCGGCTGCCTCCTGCCCCCTATGAGCTGTGCTGCGCGGGCGGGAGGCAGCGCACGGCTTGGAGAGTTGCGGGAGTGCCTTTCTCTCTTGGTCCAGAGCTAGTGGAAGGTCACTGGGTGGTCCTGCCGTACTTCCCTCCGTGGTGTCGCTCCTGTTGAGCCCCCTTGCACCTACCAAGGGTTTCCCAGCTTCCCTCCACCTCCGGCCCGTGGGGGCCGGGCGCAGGGCGCAGGGTGCAGGCGGGCTTTGTGGGGTGTTGTGTTCCCCCTGGAGGGTCACGAGGTCACGCCTTGGCTCAGCGGGGCAGGTGGGGCTCAGAGGAGCCGGGCCTGGCGCGGCGGCTGCTTCTGCTTCTTTGGCTTTTGTTAATGATTCTAGTTGGGAAACTCGGAGCCAAGTAGGAAAACTCGCCGAGACTGTCTCGGCCTTGGGAAGTTTAAGGCAGCACAGGCACAAGCCCCGGGGCCGGCAGGGCGACAGCTCGGCTGATTGATAGGCATTGGAGTCAGAAATTACCGTGGGGATATTAGAGAAAAAAAGAAGGAGCCCCCGTGTTTTCCGGCCTCGGAGTGCGGGTGAGTTTTTGTTTTCAGACCTTTGTGCTTCTTCAGTAAACGCGAGGAAGGAGGAATGGCTGGCGGAGCGGCAGGCGGGCCCAGCCCTGCAGAGGAGCCGCGAGGCCCGGCGGTTCCGAGGGGCCGTCTGCTCCTGGGGCCGATTTGGTGGGGGGTTTGGGACCATGTGGCATCGCATTTTCTTTGTTTCCAGAGCCACCTCGTGTCTGCCGGCAGCAGGCTGTGTCTACCTGTGTGTGTATGTGCTGGGAGTGGGCCTTGGGGTGCAAGAGGAGGAGGAAGTCAAAGGTCACATTTTGCAGAAAGACTGATTATTTTGGTGAACGCCCCTTGGTTTCTCCTCTTTATTTGTGTCAAAAATCACACGAGTTTAAAAACTAGGAAAACAAAACATACCGTGTGCCAGTGTCTCGGAGAGACTCGCCGGCAGCAGGAGGGGGAGGCGGACAGTTGTAATTTCGGAACTCCGCGCTGGCGGGCTCTGCTCAGCGTGTTCTGCACTGGAGTTAAGTCACAGACGGGAGGACATTAAACATGCTTTTTGCTCTCTTAACACCCTTTGTTCGCTCCTCTTTTCCCTCTGTGTTTGGTTAGCACCCCCACTGGAGAGCTGTTAGTTACCACCCAGTTCCCTTCGACACCTCCCTCCCGTCTCGCCTGCCGCTCCTGTCAGTACAGCGATTACTTACGGGAGAATAATTTGCGTGTGTGCGCACACGTCCAAGTGTGTACATGTGTGCTCTGTGTGTGTCGGGCTCTGGGCGGACGCTGTGCACCACAGGGCAAGGTGGTGACGGTGAGGCGGGGAGCACGGGACAAGGGGAAGGAACTTAGACAACTTCCAGCTGCCTCTGAGCAGATGCCTCGGAGAGCAGAAACGGCCGGTGGCTTTCCACAGAAGTTTGTCTGCGGCAGAACTCATGTATGTTTGTGTGCACATGTGTGTATGTGTGTGCACATGTGCATGTGTGTGTACATGTGTGTGTTCAGGGTCTGAGAGAGACAGGGGAGCAGCCCGGCGAGGGGAACTCACCTCGGCTCTACGTTCTGAGAGCGCTGGGATCAGACCATGTGCTGCTCATTGTAATCGGGCCGAGAATGTGAGCTTGTGATGAGAAGGTCCCTTCTCTCCAGTCGGGTTGGATAATCCATTTTTGGGCAAATTCTGGCATCTGAGAGGTGGGAAGAGGGTGCTCAGAGCCCTAGGGTCAGAACAGGATTTGGGGAACTTGGCGTCGTGTCTTCTAACAAAGGGGGTGACTCTGCAGATTGGAAATGAGACTGAAGACGCTGGAAGAGATTGGGTGAGGGGAGGCTTGTGACCTAGGAAGTGGGGTGTGGGTGGGGAGGTGGGGGGCGGGTCCCAGTGGGTGGGCTGCTAGGGGAGGGGACATCCCCACTGGGAGGGGCGCCGTGCTGTGTGTCCAGCTCCCTGCTGGTACCAGGCCTGTCACACTGCTGCCTCCACCACTACTGACAGCATGAACTTCTGGTTGTTGTTGGCAAATTACAAAAAAATGTCCCCAAACAAGCAAATGAACCAAAGCTTGGATATTGAACATATTTAAGCAGGAAGGAGTTTCGTTGTCGCTGCAAACCTCGCCCTGGCTCTGTCTGAGCGTTGGTTCACGGGCGGCTGGAGAATTCCGCCTCAGCGTCGGCCTCAGACTTCTTTGCTTGGATGCGCTGTGTTTTCACGCTGGGGAAGTGCATCTAAATATAGTTCTGTTCCTTTTTATAATTTCCTTTTGCCCACAACGCCACCTGATAGAGGCAGTGTCCAGGCCCAGCTCCCGGGCAGCTGTCACTCATGGCCACGTGACCCTGCGCCCCCATCCATGGTGCAGCCTGGGTGACAGGAGTGGCGTCATTGGCCCCCCGAGATGTGAGGTGTGAGGAGCCCACTGATTGATAAATAAAATAAGTGGCAGATTAATGAGTTGTTTGCAAAGTGCTCTGCACTCCTCAGGCTGTATAAATAAAAGATGCCGTGGGCTCTGCAACAGGTTAGCCCGGGACTCGCATCCGACTCCATCTCATGGGACGCGCCGTGTGAACTCTGCCGGGCCGGAGGCATGTCCCGGCCGAGGACGCTCCGTGGCCAGTGGGCGTGTGAGGACTCAGGTGCCACCTCCTGCCTCTGCCTCTTGGAGGCGTCACTTCGCAGGCTCAGCAGACGGGTTCCCAGGAAGGAGAGAGCAGTGCGGACTGTCGCAGGCCTGTGACACGTGCTCCCTCCCTGGCGGAGCAGGGTGGGTCCGGAGCGGCTTCTGGCTGCTGCTCAGCTCGGAGGCTGGGCTTCTGCCTCGTGACTGGCGGTGGGGTCGCCATTGCAATACGTGGAGACGCATCCATTTTGGTTTCGGTCACAGCTTCCACTCCCATCTTCCACTGACACTTTTGTCATTACGTGGGGACTGGGGTGGACGTCACACACCTGCTCTGGTTTTAGACCTCCCACTGAATAGTTACGAGACGCTTGCATAATTTTAGGAGTCACTATACTGGCCGCGGTGAAGGACTTGGTCTCCGAAGCCAGACCACCTGGGCCGTGCTACGGATCTACTTGTTAGCTGTGTGACCTTATTCAAGTTCCTAAACCTCTCTGTGCCTCATTTTCCCCATCTATAGAGTGGGGTTGACAGTCGTATCTGTCTTAGAGGGTTGTTAGGGTTCCATGAGATAATCCGTGTAAATTGCAGTGCCTGGCACCGAGTAAACAGCTGGTAACTGTTTGCTTTATTCTCCCTGGCCCTGCTTCCTCACTGAAGGAAGAGCCGGCTGCACCAGATGGTCCCTACAGACCACGCCAACGCCAAGGCGCCGAGGCTATGCTGAAAGGAGACCAGAACTGCTGAATTTAAGATTCGCCGTCTTTTGTTTCTCTTGCCATTCTCTTAGCGCGAGAAACAGCTATCCTGGCCAAGCAGGGCTGAGCTGGGCGAGAAGAAGGAGGGAGAAAATGGGGCAAGGAAAGACAAAGACTTTAATTATCCGCAAACTGGACACCAAGCACAGGAAAGCCCTAGAATCGCGTATGTTAGCGACGGTGTTTTCTTAGCGTCGGCAACTGGAGATGTTATGTAATCACGGTGAAAAGTATCCATTCAACTCACCAGTTTCAAAGCAGGAAGAGTGAGGTTGGGGCGACCTGACCTCTTGTAGTCCTCTTACTATGTTCCTTACTTAAGAAAAATGCTCGTCATAATGGCAGCTTCGATCCAGAGTAGATTTATTATTCTCTCATAGCTTTTTTGAGATGTATTTCATAAACCATGGAATTCACTCATTTACAGTGTATATTCAGTGATTTTAGTATATTTGCAAAATTGTGCAACCACAATCTAAATTTAGAATATGTTCACCGCCCCAGTACCCATTACTAGTCAGTTTGTGCCTCTCCCTTTGCCTCACCCTCAGTGACCACTAGTCTGTGTCTATAGATTTTCCTGTTCTGGACATCCTCTATATCTCGTATAATAAGAAGCTAATATGAAAATGGACCCAACAACAGAATGACCAGTCGCTGTGATGCACACTGACCACTAGGGGGCAGATGCTCGATGCAGGAGCTGCCCCCTGGTGGTCAGTGCACTCAGCCAGAAGTCAGGCTCATGGCTGGCGAGTGCAGCAGTGGTGACGGGAGCCTCTTCTGCCTCTGCTGCAGGCAGCCCTGGACTGCGAGAGAGATGTCTGACGGCCGGCTGGCGGCCATGCCCTGAAGGGTCCCGGACTAGAGGGCACAGGCTGGGCTGAGGGACACCCCTGCCCCTCGCCCAGTGCATGAATGTTGTGCACTGGGCCTTTAGTTTTCATATAAATGGAAACGGACGCCATATTTTGCTACCAGCTTTCATGCAGTTCCTGCTGCTGTAGTGGTGCTGTGCGCCGTTCCTCTTCACGACTGAGGGGCATCCCCGTGCGGCTGCCCCCGGTGTGTTCCTCCGTTCGTCGGCTGGTGGCTGTGTGTCAGGTGGCAGCGGACACGGCACACTCACTTTGCGGGGCCTGTCGCTGTTTCTCGGGGTCTGCGCCGAGGAGTGGGGGTGCTGGCCTGAGGTTAGCGTGTTGAGGAGCTGCCAGCTGTTCCCGGGGTGGCTGACGCAGGTGCCGTCCTCGGGCACACGGTGAAGGCCGCTCGGTCTGCCCCGTCGGGCGCTCCTCCCTCCGCGCGGAGGACGGGGCTCTGGGAAGTCCCGGAGGCCTGCCGTGCGCATGCTCGGATTCAGGTGAGACTGTGCCCGAGCGGTTTGCATTTTGAAGAGGAAGAATAGTAAGTCGAAGGGATGGCTCTGCTGTGGAATCCCAGGTGTCCGGGCCCCAGAGGAAGATGTGGGCCGCGAGGATGGGGCAGTAGCGTGGACTCTGGGGGCAGCGGGCTCACGCCTGGCTTGCTGTGCGCGTGAGTGAGTCACCGGAGGTCACAGAGCTCCGTGTCCTCACCTGGACAGGAAGGGACGGCACCGTGTGGCTCGCTGGAGGCACGAGGCAGGACAAGAATGGAAAGCACACGGTTCACAGAGTTGGCGCAAGAAATGGCCACGGCGATGGCTTTCTGAAACCACGTGGCCGAGTGTGGCCACTCCTGCCTTCACGAGGCTCTGTCTGCGCAGGGGAGGTCTCCAGCGTCGCCTGGGTCGCCACCTGTCCTTGTGTCCTTGTGTCCGTCTGTGTGGGAGGCACGACTCAGTGTCTCCCTCTCGCACCCTGGGGTTCTCGCGAGGAAACCGTGGGGAACAGTGCTGCTCTGCGGCCCACATGTGGTTTTAACTCCAGTGTCTCCAGTGTGCCAGGAGCCACTTAAAAGAGGAAAAAGGAACGACGGACATTCATTTTAATAATGGATTTTATATAAACCCGAGTATGTCACACATTCCACCGCGATCCGCATAAATACTGAAGAGACCCTTTACTTTTACTGGGACTTGGGGTCCCTCGTGGATTTCACGTTCACCGCGTCTTCACTTCGGACGAGCCCAGTTCACAGCCCACGCGTGTGCGGGTCCGACCCACACTGCCGCGGCCCTGGCAGATCTGTCCGCTGCGTGTTTGGGCATAGTTTTCTCAGCCTGAGGAAGACACGTGCTCTTTCCTACTCAAACATGTCTGGTAGGTCTGTGGCGATTGCCATCTGTTCCTGTTGGATAGAATGTTCCAGAAAGCATATCTGAGGCCTCCTTCCGGAGGGAATGCTTCGCTGCTGGCAACGGCTGCATGGCGCCTCTCTACCCTTTCCTTCTCCTGCTTTCCTCCCTTCATCCCCAACACTGTGCTCTATGCTTTTCCCGGCGAGCTTAAGAAAATCTGGAATGTTCCCTGAGATTGCACAGGGGGTGGGCGAGCCCCTTGTTCCTCCAGAAAACCCTGGATCCAGCTCGGGCCACGGCACGGGCCACCGGCCTGGGCAGGAGCTCCGAGGCGGACGCTGCCGATCAGGCTGAGAATGACTGCTCACTTGTGGTCTCAGGTGTCCACGTCCAGCCAGCCCCGGTGTGTCCCGCTCTGTGGCTCTGTCCGAGAACACCCCCTCCTTTGTGCGGCAGTTCTGATGTGGCCATGACCCCGTCTCACATCCAGAGAGCCAGGTATGGCGGGTGTGGTGCTGCTACAGCCACTTCCATCAGTCATGTCGGACTGAGAAGGTGAACTGGAAGGCAAAAAATCAGCGATCTTTTTTTCAGTCCTCACCCAGGGAGTGATATTTTTCCTGTTGATTTTAATATATATATGTGATTTTAATATATATATATATATATATATATATATATATATATATATATATGATTTCAGAGAGGAAGGGAAGGAGAGAGAGATAGAAACATCAATAATGAAAGAGGCTCACTGATCGGCTGCCCCCTGCATGTCCCCTACTGGGGATCAAGCCTGCAGACTGGTTCATAGGCTGATGCTCAACCACTGAGCCATGCTGGCTGGGCGCCATTGATTTTTTAGAGAGAGTAGAAGGGACAGGGAGTGTGAGAGAGAAACATTGATGTGAGAGAGAGAGAGGCATAAATTGGTTGCCTCCCACATGCACCCCGACTGGGGGCGGGGAATGAACCTAAAACCCAGGTTTGTGCCCTTGACTCAGAATCAAACCCTTTAGTGCACAAGTGGATGCTCTAACCACTGAGCAACATGGCCAGGTCTGGTGTATTTTAATTGAAGCCGTCAGCGTTGCCTGGCAAGGCTGGTTGAGGCCGTGGTGCCATCCGCCTGCTGACTTTGCTTGTTTGGCGCAGTGTGTGTGTAGCTCGTACCCTGGCTTGGACCTTGCTTTCAGGAACCACAGAGACATGTGGCTGCTGGTTGGAACTGCGATAGACACACTGCAGCTCACGGGGCCCAGGCCTCCCCAGCCCAGGAGGCCAGGCAGCTGGGGCTTGGTTTCCACCTTGGAACTGAGTGAACTTGTTCACCACTCGCCTCCCTGGAATCCGAAATACCAGCCCCCCCCTCCCTCAACCCCTCACCCCCAGTCAGAGGCTCCTGGAGACCGAGCAAGGCAGAGGGGGCTGCCTTTCCCTGAGGAAGCCGGCCAGCAGGTGTAGAGCCCTGGCCGGGACCTGCTGCGCGTGAAGGACTGGGCCTGGGCCTGGGGGGCAGTCAGTCAGTGTCCTGGCTGCAGGTGCTTTGCCACCAGGTGTGCACAATGCCAGGAATCTTCCCCGTAATGACATCGCTCACCGAGTGGAAAGGGCGCCCTAAACTTCTGTCCCTACCAAAGCGAGGCCCTCAGGCCCCACAAAGGCCCGGCTGCGGCTGTGGCTTCTCGGAGGCCGTCCTGTAGCCGCAGACGACAGCAGGCGGAGGGACAGCTGTCCTTCAGGCGGCCCCTTCCCAGGTGCCTGTCACCCTGCCCTCGGGGGTGCTGCTGGGTGCAGGGGAGGGTGTGTGCACAGCACCCAGGGTGGAGGCCCGGGGGCACCCACATCATGGGAGGGTGGAATGAAAGCAGCTTCATCCTGAGGCCAAGAAGGGGGAAGGCAGGACCACAGACAGGACACGGGCCGCGCGCTCAGCTGGGCAGAAGGAGCTGCTGCAGGGAGGGTTCCAGGACCCCGGGGCCCGGGGCAGGCAGGAGTCCTGCTGCAGACCCCAGCAGTCTGCTGGAGGGGGGCTGGCCCGGGACAGGTGGACTGGGGTGCTTGGGGAGCCAGGACGTGCCCAGTGTCTAGTGACCTCCACCTTCCCAGTGGCTATCCAGGGTGACCTGTGGGTGTAGGGGGCCCCGCCCCCAGGGAGATGCCCCAGGGACTCCCTGCCTTTATTAAGCACCTCAGCTCAGGCCTCAGTCCCATCAGAGCTGTAGTCTGCGCCGCATGTGGTGCGCTGCGTGGAGGGTGTGCTCAGCGCAGGCATGTGAATCTGCAAGTTCTTCCACGTTGGCCCGGTGCTGAGTCTCTGTCAGGGAAGGTTCCAGATCACGCTTCATGGCTGGAGGGACCAGATACCCCAGGACCAGTGTCCAAGGTTCCTCAGAGCCCTCCTGTCCTCTCCTCTGTCCCTGAGGCCTTGCAGGGGCCCCTCCTACACCCACAGGTCACCCCGGGAGATTTTTAACCCAAACAACCGTGAAGTAGGTCAGACAGCCCTGCTGTGGCCCCAGCCTGTCAGGGGGGCGGCCGGGCCCTCAGACAGCCCCGCTGCCTCCACGCGGCCTGTCCTGGCCGAGGAAGTGCCCGCCGCCTTAGGTTTGCAGGAGTTCTTGGAGAGCAGAGCGCAGACTTGGGGCGTCTGCCCGCCCTGCCCTGCCGGTCACGAGGGGCGTCCCCTCCCCCACAGCTGGCTGGAGCTGGGCAGGAAGCGCTGCCATCACTTTGCTTTGCTTCTTGGGCGGCTCCGCCAGGAAAGACGTCTTGATGTGTGAGCGAGTTCCTAAATGGAGTCCGTGCTTTCCTCCTGCTGCACAGTGACAGCCTCCCCGGCAGCTGGCCCTGGCCGCCGAGGCCCCTGGCAGCTATGGAGCAGGAGCGGTGGAGTGACTCCCTCTCTGCTGCCAGGTGCCCAGCCCAGCCTGTGCTCCGCCTCACAGGCCGCGTCTCACCCCTGTGGCAGCGAAGGGCAGGGGCCTGCGAGGGCGAGGTCACCGTCCCCTGGCTGCTGCAGGCGGTGACTGACATGGGCGCGGGGCCGTCGGAGCCGCTGGTGAAGGGAGGAAGGGAGGAAGGGAGGAAGGGAGGAAGGGAGGTAGAGCTGGGATCCTTTTCTCCTCACCTCTAGTCACCTCCATTCGCCCTTCCTGGGGGGGCGGCTTCCACAGGCGGCTGCTGTGGAGGGCTCTGGACTGGGGTGCTGAGCCCACCTGTCCTGGGAGGGGTTCGAGCTCTCAGGCCCGCAGGCTGAGCAAGTGGCGACGTTAGGCCCGTGCCTGCCCTGGTGGCTGAGTTTTCCACCGCAGTCGACCTCCTTTTAGACCCCCGGGAGGGCGTGGGCATTGCCGAGTGTCCTCCATTCGAGCCCTTCCTCGTGGCGGCTTTGTGGGCTGTCTCCACGGGAGGCACCAGGCGCGAGGTGGTGGGACCCCGTGTGCCAGTCATGGGGCGAGCCACAAGGAGCTTGGGGCCCAGGAAGGGGCTTGTGACACGTCTGCTGACTCCCCCCAACTCCCGGCCCTGGACAGCACGGCCTTAGGCAGGAGTGTGGCTGCAGAGGTCTAGGCTCTGGGCTGCGCGGGCTCTGGGCGGGCCAGCTCCTTCGAGGCTGGCAGGGCCGTGTCCAAGCCCTCACTCAGCTGGGCTCCTTGCCTTTCCCCGAACCCGTACCCGGACCCCCCTGCCGTTCTGCGTTCATCCTCTGTCCCCTTCCTCCCTCCACCGGGGCTTCCCACAACCCAAGGATTTGCTATTTGCCCAACTTGTGACCCGAGAGCGCTTGGCATTTTCCCGGCGGCTGGCATTTACCACCCGCCGAGCCAGGCGCGTGGTGACATTTGCTCACCTGGGCGGCGAGCGCTCGGTGCCCTGGCCGAGGGGCGGCTGAGAACGAGTGTGACCTTTGCCTCGGCCACGGAGCTTCCTGGGGCCAGAGGAGCCTCCTGGTGGCAGGTGCGGAGCTGGTGGCGCTGGCACTCAGGTCGTCCGGCCTGGCATGTGGACAGTGCGCGTGCACATCCCGTCGTTACTTTGCCAAGTGCAGCGCTCACCCCTGCGCCCTCCTGCTTCGGAGCCTCCTTCCTTATCCCCCCCCCCTCCCGCCGCAGGAGGTGCTGGGCTGACCCAATGCCTTGAGCTGTGGCAGAGGTTCTCAACCTGTGGGTCGCGACCCCTTTGGTGATTGAACGACCCTTTCCCAGGGGTCACCTAAGACCATCCTGCATATCAGATATTTACATGACGATTCATAACAGTAGCAACATTACAGCTATAAAGTAGCAACAAAAATAATGTTATGGTTGGGTCACAACAGGAGGAACTGTATTTAAAGGGCCAGAAGGTTGAGAACCACTGAGCTGTCAGATCTCCCGTCCCTTCGGTTTCTGAGACCCGTGACAGCGTCCGAGACCCGTGATGGCATCTGACCGGGGTCTGCCAGGCCGGGCCGGGCTGCTGGCAGGAAATAGCTGCTTGTCTCTTTGGACCAAACTGGCCGAGGAGCTGGGTCAGCCCAGTTCCCAGGGCCCCTGGAACCCACGGACGCACAGGCTGCGTGCCCTGGTGGTCAGCCGAGGAGGGCGGCCGCTGCAGGCTGTGTCACCTTATCCGCCTGTTTACCGAGTCCAGCGCAGAAGGGCGAGGGCTCCGGGCCCGGGGAGGCGGGCCGCCGCGGCTGGCGCTGGGACAGTGTCAGCACAGCACTGCCCTCCCTTCTGAGCTGGTCCTGGGCGCAGTCACACGGCTGAGGCACGGGGCCCTGACCACACACAGGCTTTAGGACAAGGACAGCGAGATTCAGGAGTGTAATGATTGTCCTGCAGCCACACGGCAGACGAGAGGTGGAGCTGGGCGTGTTTTACTCAGGACGTTCAAGTGTCCGTTTCTCTAGGAAATGCTCATTGCCGTTGAGCGACAGCCCTTCAGATTGTGGTTCTTTCAAGAAAGTTCTGTGGAATGTGCTCAGTTGTCCCCAAACAAATCATGTTTCTGGCCCGTCTCCGTCACAGACGTGGTCACCCCGGGCTGTAAAGCTCAGGAGAGGCACAGGGTCCCCGGCCGTGTCCCGACTCCCCTTGCTTCCCCGGCTGCCGGTGTGAATCTCGCGTGCCTTTCAGGCAGGGGTGCGCTTCATTTCCATGGGCGCCTGAGGCTCGACGGTCCCTCATGTGTGTGTGTTTATACGTGTATGCATGTGTTTACATGTGCACGTGCATTTATATGTATACTAGAGGTCAATGCGTGAAATTCGTGTCAGGGGCTCGGCCCTTGCAGCTGTGGTGCGTGCCTCAGCCCTCCCAGGCTGTGTTGTCCAGAAGCACGTCCGGAAGGTTGTTTGGCTGCCTGGTCTAATTAGCATATTATGCTTTTATTATTATAGATAGATGCGTGCATGCTTGGGTGTGGGTGTACGTGTGTGCATGCATGTGTGAGTATGTGCACATGTGTGTTCACACATGTATATGCGTGTTTGCATGTCAGCTTTCCTAATTCCTTCTGTGAAGCCTGGGGTCTTGCAGGAACGTACAGCAGGTGCAGTGCCCTGGCCTCGCCTCGCATGCCTGTCCTGGCCTTGCAGTTCTCCTGTCGCCTCTGGGTGCGGCCACACTCCCTGCTGGCACACCACAGTCCTCAGGGCCCTGGGTGGGGCCTCCGCAGAGACCTGTGGTCTCATGTCGCCGTTACAGGCCCCTCTTGGCAGAACTGGCCAAGCAGCTCCTTTCTGTGGGGGTGGGGGGGGCGTGTGAGGAGGGACATCTGCTCCCCAGGAGGCGCTGGCCCAGGGAGCAGCTCCCTCAGGGCCTGGGTGGAGGTGACACCAGGTGATGGGGCACTTCTGGGCCTGTCCCCCATGTCCCCCAGGTGTTGGAGGGGAAGCATTCTCCTGTGTTGAACGCCTTGCTCAGAAGCAGCGTCCCCCAGGAAGACTTTAATGGAGACAGTGTTACCGTAGACATAGGACCGTGCTGCCGGCTCAGGACCTGGTTCCTGCCGCCCTGTGTTCCTTTCCCCTGTTGCCCTCTGCCTGTATGACTTCCTTCTGGGGGGATGATGACATCAGCGATAAAATTCTCTGTGTATCGACAGCACCTGTGATGTATCTGATTTCTTTTATTTCTCGCTCATCTCATTCCAAAGTGGAATTCAAACAGCTTACCAAAAGATACAAGTGAAGCAAGGAGATTTACTGAATGAATGTGGAGGTTAGGGGAGAAGATTCAGGTAGGAGAGCAGAAGCAAGGGGTGCTGGGGTGGGAAGGGGAGTGCAGGTGCCCTTCTTGTTGCTGGTGAGGAAGGAGCTGCCTGACTGGCCCTGTGGAGGCGGCTCAGCTCCGACTCTGTTCCTAGCAGACAGGTGCAGAGGAAGCAGGCTTCGGCTTAGCTTCCAGAGCACTGGGAACTAAAACAAATCGGGGCTTGGAGAGGAAGGTGTGTTCTGTTCAGGCTCTCGGAGCGAGGAGACGCCACAGTGACCACCGTATCGTCTGCTTCATGTTTCCTAGCGCCGCCCTCGCCCCTCCCCACTGTGCTCACCAAGCTTCACTGCAACTGTGGGCTGAAGACCTGGTTCTTCTTAGGCTAACCAATTTCTAGAAAACAAAGTGCCCAGGACACAGTAGATGCTCAGCTAATATTTTAAAAATTATAACACTGTTTTACCTATTTATCTAAGGAGGAAAATCCACTTATTAACCTTTACTGAGTACTTGCTACTAAAAAACAAAAGGATCAGTAAAAAGTCTCCCCCTTTGCAGCACGGACGGTCGACTGGGAACAGATGCATCTTAGCAGACAGCTTGGACTCAAACTTGGGTGCTGTCTGCGGGCGGGGGCTCATGTTATCTTTTGTGAAATGAGGTCTCAGTGCTGGCAGGTGTCTCACTGCAGCTGCTCCTCCAGGGGGCTCGGCGTTGGATGCTGGAGCGGCGGGAAGTGGGGAAATGCATGATGGGCACCTGGAGGGGGAGTGGCTTTTGGTGCCATTTCTTGTCTAATTAACCCGGCTCACTGGATCGGGGGTAGGGTCCTTTCTTGGTGTTTCCAGACCCTACCTGGCAGCTCCTGGGAGCTGGCAGCCCCTTTGTCCGTTGTCTGGAGTGTGACCAGCACGAGCTGCCCTGTGACAGGTCACAGAGCAAACCCGGGCCGAAGGGCCGGAAGACCTCACTGTCCCTGGGACCTTCTAGTGACATCAGAGAAGAGCCCGAGGCAGCCACACCGGCTTTTACCGTCTTGTTCATTGTAGGGGGCCCTCTAATCTACGCCGACAGCCAGGGAAGGCAAGCCTTCTCTGCCTTCTCTCTCCCCTCCTCCTTCCTGTCATTCAACGTGCACTCGGCAGGCGCTCCGTCTAAGCTAGGCGTGACGAGGATGCAAGCTCGGCCCGGGCCTGAGCTCCGGAGGCTGCAAGAAGCAAGAGGCTTCAGGGCCAGTGGGCGTAAGTGTGCCACCGCAGGAAGCCGCAGCCGCACGCAGGAGAAGATTCCAGAAAGACGGCTCCACTGCCTGCAGGACTCTCGCTTCCCTCCAGGTGTGGACTCCCAGAGGGCCTTGCCTTGCCCGTCTTTGCGTACCTGGCTTGGTGCTTGGTACCTGATGGTCCTCAATCAATGTGAGTTGGAGGAAGAGAGGACTCACAGATCATGTATCAACCTCTAATCAGACGTATTTATCTTTCAGACAGAACGTCCTCAGGAATTCTTCACTTTCTGCCCTCTGCTGTGAGCACCTGAGGGTGGGCACCTTGGGGTGTGCTTCCGTGATGAGCTGGAGATGGGAGGGCAGGACAGAATCATCCTTAGGTCTGTGCCATGCCAGCCACGTGCCACACCTGGTGCTCAGAGACAGGTTTCTGGTTGGAATGAACCTGTTGGGGGTGGGGAGAGGCCTTGAGTGGCTGCTCTGAGTCTGAATCTTCTAGTAACGATGCTGGACTTGGGGTATGAAGGGTGAGTAGGATGTGAGCCACTAATGTGGGACCCTAATGTGAGCCCCAGAGTGAGCCCCCCAGTGTGAGCCCCTCAGTATGAGCCTCTCAATGTAAGCCTCCAGTGTGAGCCCTCGGTGTGATCTCCCAGTGTGAACCGTCAGTGTGAACCCTCAGTGTGAGCCCAGTGTGAGCCGTTAGTGTGAGCCCCCAATGTGAGCCCCCAGGGTGAGCCCAGTGTGAGCGGTCAGTGTGAGCGGTCAGTGTGAGCCCCCAGTGTGAGCCCAGTGTGAGCCCCTCAGTGTGAGCTGTCAGTGTGA